>QJPP01001433.1:0-294371 GCA_003996215.1 Jaltomata sinuosa
AAGGACGTTTGTCTTGTTTCACGACATGTCACAATTTAAAATTTGGCAGAATTTCTTTGCAATTATACGTATATGCATACTTTATACGTCTATTTATTTTTACTTATATTTTATTCTATAATGATTTTCAATCAAATATTTTATATTATTCAATGACCAAGATTTACGATAAATGGGGGTTGCAAGTCCAAACAAAGAGGAAGCAAGAAGTATCAAGACCCAGAGTTTCAAAGTCAACGCAAATCAACCTCTCCCAAAACTTATAATTTTTCTTTGAGTGCAGGTTTTTCAGATTAGCAGAAGTAGAATAGTCGATAGCGATTACATCTTCGCGGGAATTATATCTCGAATGGTTTGCTTATAATATTTAGGAAATATTATGCTTCTTATGTGATGTTGATTTTAAAATTCATTACTAAAGCTTTACAAAAGATTTCAAATACATTAATTGCTCTACACAAATAATTCAAATGCACTGCACAAATGCTTTCAAAAGCTTTAAAATGCATTATGCATGGCTTTAATTGTCTTTCAAATGCGCTGCACATGCACTGCACAAATGCTTTCAAATGCTTTAAAATGCGTTATGCATGGCTTTAATTGTCTTTCAAATGCGCTGCACATGCACTGCACAAAATGCTTTCAAACGCTTTAAAATGCATTATGCATGGCTTTAATTGTCTTTCAAATGCGCAGCACACGCACTGCACACATGGCTTTAATTACTTTGCATAAATGCTTTCAGAATTATTAAATAAATACTGCACAAATGCTTCGAATAAATGCTTTAAATACACTGCACATGACTTTCAATTATTGTCTAATGCATTGCACAAATGCTTTAAAATGCATCGCACAATTGCTTTAAATACGCCGCACAATTGCTTTAAATACGCCGCACAATTACTTTAAATACGCCACACAATTGCTTTAAATATATTGCACAACTATTTTTTAATATATCGCACAAATGCTTTTCATAATGTATTGCTTTCATACATATTATTGGCTTAAAATGCCTCATTTTCATAAATCATTGGCTTGAAAAGCCTCATCTTCATAAAATATTTGGGTTAAGGCCTCATTTCATTAATCATCGCCAAAAGGCATCATTCTCATGAATCATTGGCCTAAAACCCCATTTTCATAAGCTTTGTTAAAAAAATTATTTCATTAAATCATTT
The DNA here is from genome assembly GCA_003996215.1 of Jaltomata sinuosa. Lineage (NCBI taxonomy): Eukaryota > Viridiplantae > Streptophyta > Magnoliopsida > Solanales > Solanaceae > Jaltomata > Jaltomata sinuosa. The sequence goes on from QJPP01001433.1 coordinate 1,185, forward strand.
AAGCCTGCAAGGCCGCATTTTCATAAATTGACGCCCAAAAGGTGTTATTTGTTCATGAATTTATTATACACGCTTTACATTTAATATTTATTTCCTAATTATTTTGTCTAGTTTAAGTTTCGCAGGAGCATTAGCACAACGTGGAACTATTTCTAAGCAGCGAACTGGGGCAATTTGTGGGGAATGACGCTCAGACTCCCAACAAAGATCAAGGATCTACCTCGAACTTCGCTCGACTTTACTCTCAAATAATCTACTTACATCGACAACTCGATGATTAAGTTCGCTCATTTCATTTTTTAAATTCTGAGGTCTGGAATATGTTCCCTAAATCATAATACCCAGTGTCATCATAATTCGACACTGGGACAATATTTTTGCATTCGTTGTGATTCCTTGTTCATAGGGTATCATAATCTTTTAGAACTACAGACGGCCTGATTCTCATGCAACCCGAGATATGTAGGCAACTCGGAGACCAGAGTTCGGCCACAACTCTCTCAAATTTTCTTCATACTTAATTCTATCCATTGAGACAAAATTAGGTTACTAAGTCAACTTCTTTGCCCGAAAACTCTTACATCATCCTCGGTCAAAGAGGGACAAGCTGTTGACACCCAATTTTGTCCCATCTTTCTTCCCGATTAATTCTTTATGCTTCAAATAATTTTGAAAATTTAAGAATGCATATAAGTTATTTTTATTATAATTAGAAATCTATATAATGCTATCGTCCTTATTTTTGTGAAATTATGAATGTAGTTCTACTACTACTACTATTATTATTGTTGTTATTATTATTACTTTATTTTATTACTTTATTATTGTTATTCTATAAATCTAGCAGCATGCTCGTTATTTTAACTTAGCAAAAGACGTCATATTTGTTGTAATAATCAAGTAAAATACTTCTTTTGATTTTCTAACTTTTATAAATGTTATCGTAATTCTTACGATATTAATTTTTGCCTAATATTTTATAATTATCTTTTGATCATAAATAATTTATTTAATTGAATACGTATTAATGCATAAGTTATTTAGAGTCTTTAATCTTGATTTATGAAGCCCAAAGAAATACAAGGAAGAATGAATTTTATTTAGCCTATTTTTTATAAACTTTGATCCATAAATTCATCTTTTTAGCCCAACAATTAAGCCCAATCTGCTGCTCATCTCTTTCACCCTTCTCTTCCACGTGGACGCCACGTAAGCGCCACGTAAGCGCCCAACAGTCATAAACACACGCCTCCCACACTCTTCCCACACTTTCCACACGCCTAGCCTCTTCTCCGCCACGTGTCGCTCTCTTATTGGTTGGTCAAACTCATCCTAAAACCCTAGACACCTTATTATGCTGAACTACCTAATTTACCCCCACTTAATCTACCTAAAATACCTAATATACCCTCGAAACCCTAAAAACATTGTAGTTACCATCAGCCGCTCCTTATTCTCTCCTTTCCCTTTCCCATCGCCTCTCTCTTCCTCTCTGCCATGGCAGAGGAGTTCCTTTGGATTTTTCCTCCATTTTTGACAAAATTCGAACTCCATTTAGCGTAGTCAGATTAAGGCCTGACCAATTTCGCGCAAGTTCATCTCTCTACGTTGGTTTATTTATTGAAGACCTTCCATTCTTATCTTGAAAACACACCAAATCCTAATGTTGCAGTCGAAGATCTACCATTTTGAGCAAGTTTTTTTTGCAGAATCACGTGGAGGATGAATAGAGGTAAGCCCCCCAACGTTTGAGTTTCAAACGTTCAAATTTGCCCCCTCAAAATCCCGCCCAAAAATCTCCCCATGAACCCTAGCTTCGCTCCTATAAATACCAAGGGTTGGAGAGCATTTGAGGCAATAGTTTTGACAGCTAAAACACAAATCATAAAATTTCTCTCTTTTCATGAACAACTGGTCCTTGGATCTCTTGTTTGTTCTCGAGTTCTTGTGCATTTCTTAAGTTCGATTTAGTCGAGTTTCGAGTGTAGATCGTGGTCAAGAACGTTCCAGTCCGCTGCTCCACACAAGGTCAGTACATATCCCATCTTTTGTTCCATTTGTAATTTGATTAGAACTAAGTGTATAATGTGTGGGTGTTAGTCTCTCATTAAAGTTCTGTTTTTTTTTTCATTCTTTAAAGGATCTGTTTTTGCCATATAAATATCATTAAGTTGATAATCTTATAATCATAAGAAGGATTATTGATCTAATTCCTCAAAATGTGACTTATGTAGATTTTGTTTGTGTACGTTCAATGTCCTAAAGGACTGTTTTGGGCTGTGACTTTCCAACCAAATTGCTATGTAAAATGCAATGAGCATAATGTTAAATTGAATGGGGTGAAATCTGTCCCTTTCTTAGACTAAAATAATGAGATTCTAGAATTTGAAAGTTTAATGGAATTAGGGAATAGTAAGCTATTGGGTTTGTCTCTAGTTCCCCTTTTGTTCAAGTATATGCTAAGAAGTTTATATTTAAATTTGAATGAGTCCAAAAACATGCTTCCTGTTTGCTTGTCTTTAAAGGACTTTAAAAATGAAAAAAATGGGCCAATGTTTACATAAGTTATGTGATATATTTTTAGTTTTGAATAAGGCTCTTGTTCGAAATATGTGTTAAATACCATCTGGAGTCATGTTTTCAAAATCTAGGCTTGGTTTGAATATGTTAGTATCCCATCGTAGAGTGGAATTTTCTTGTGTTGAAATCTAGTCTAGCCAAGTTTGCTTGAGGATGAGCATTGTTCTTGTTTCGAATGTATCTTCAATCAATTTATATTCTTTTCTTATATTGCTTTCTTGTGTAGACTTGTTATTTGATATATTCTAATCTTTCTCCTTTCTTTATTTCACATGTACATTCGGGAGCGCCTTGGGAGTTGAAATACGACTCCATCTCTGTCCAAATCAGAGTTGCGCTGCTACACCATATACTCATCTCTAGCGGGCTGCCCATTCTGAAAAAAAAAGAGTCCATTGCTCTCCTTTTTACATTAGAACTTATCATTCTTGCATATACACATATATACGTTGTTATCTTTTGGCTAATGTTTTCCACATATTATTATTTTATATTTGTATTAATACTTGTCTCGTTTATTTTTTTTTGAATCTATGTAAATCAACTAGGATAGTAGTGAGATATAATCATTTGCACCTCGTCCTTTTAAGGTGGTAAATTGAACATAGTTACTTGACTTGGGAACGCCTAGAATAACATCTTATATTTAGGCTTGTTGCATTTCTTAGGTTGCAAAATTAACTTACTATTAAGGTTTAAGTATTAAAAAGGATCTTTTCGTCAAAGTTAAGTACCTTCCGAGTAGCACCATTTCATTTTTTTAAGGTTTAAATACGACTCTTTAAAATGCAGATTTTTCGGACAAAAATTGCAGCTTTTTAAGAGATTTTCAAAGGCGAAACGCAACTCTTTTAAAGACTTAAAACGAAGTTTATCTTAGTGTAAAAAATGCAGCTTTAAATGAGTTCAAACGTGCAGATTTTTTTTGCTAAAAAACAGTTTTACAAAGGTTAAAAAATGCAGTTTTTTTATAGGTAAATTATAGTTGTTTTAAAGGCTTAAAACAAAGATTTCTTGGGTGTAAAAGTGCAGATTTTTTAGAGCAAAAAAATGTAGTTTTAAACAAGTTAAAAAAGTGCAGATTTTTGGTCTCAAAAAGATGTAATTCTAAGGTAGAAATATACCCTTTTGTAGAACTCAAAATTGCACATTTTGTTGAAAAAGTGTAGTTCTTCTTGGTACTTTAAAGTGTAGATTTTTGAAGGGCAAAAATAACTTTCGAATGGATTAAAATGCATTTTCACAAAAAGCAAAATTAATATTTTCGTTATTGGAATTCTCTTTTATTTGCTTTAAGAAACATTTTTAATAAGATTTAAAAGTATCTTTCAAGTCTCTATTTTATCAAGTGTAGGCCTATATTTTTAAAAGGAAAATTTTGCTTAGTAGTTTATTTTTTTTACAATTATATTAGTTAAATCGCATATCCTTTAAATATTTTTGGTCACCTTAATTGATACTTAATCTTTAGTTATTTTGATTCGACGCATTTTTCTAAGTGTAAATAAAATTATTATCTACACATTTTTTTGCCTTCATCACTATTAAATCATTTACTTAATTTTCTTGCATTTTTTTATTTTCGCAAGTTATTTCTTCTTATCACATTTAAGGTGTTATATGTATATTTTCTCAAAAATAGGAAGTACTTTAGATAATTTACTCGTTATTTATTTATTTTTAAAATTATGTCAAGTTAGTTAATTAGTTGTGGCAAAATTTGGTTAAAATGACTAAACCTTTTCCTCATAAGAATTAAGTAGATATATAATTTTTGAAAAACTTTGAAGTGCCAACATCTTTCAAGATTTCTTTGAGTCTAAAATTTGATTATTTTAATTTGTTGATTTTAATTAGATTAACCTAAGTTTGGCCCGTTAACCGTAATTTCGCGGATTTTAAAGAATGCTTAATACCTTCTCTTTAGAATAGTTAGAATCCTTACTTAGAATCTTAAGTTTAGTAGACCTTAAAAATGAAGTCTTTATTTGCTTTAATCACATAGTTAATTATAGGTGTCCTAATTCACCGTAAGTCTAATTAGGTGGCGACTTCCTTTAATTAATTTAGAAGTTTTCAATATGTTGTACACCGTTTCGACCTCGGTTAAAATGGGGTATAACAATCTTTAGTGCATATTTTGACTTGTAGTCTTTATTTCTCATTTTTTTTTGTTATTTTTTTCTCTAGGGGCGATGGAACAACAAGCAGAAAGAGAAGTTGAGGCTCGGCGGCTAGCCACATAAGTTGTTGTTGCGACCTTGGCTAGTAATGTTAAAGACCCCCTTAAAACTGATCCACCGAGAGATGATATTGTTGACGTAGAGGATGAAAATAAATATCAGCTTGTTTTTGCTCATGTTGTTGCTGCCCGTAAGAAATAAAATTTTAACCCTACGTGGCATGCTAGGGCAGAAGCTGAAGCTGACTATGATGATAATATGGAGCTAGAAGGGTTTACATGTGAGATCGTGCTTCCCCCACTTGGTGCCAATGAAAATTTTGATATTACTAGCACCATGTTGAACCTGCTTCAAATAAAAAGAACATTCGGAGGCCTAGCGACTGACAATCAAAACTAACATCTGCTGGATTTTGTAGGAGTATGCAAGGCATATAGGCTGCCGGGAGTTTCTTAAGAGGCCATCATACTCAGAATTTTCCCATTCTCTTAGATCGAGGAAGCCACTACTTGGTTGAATAAGCTTCTAAACGAGTCAATGAACACATGGGATGAGCTGACAGAGGTTTTTTTAGAAAGATTCTTTCCACCATCCTAGATGCTGAAACTGAGGGATGAGATTACTAATTTTAGGAAGTTACCCGGAGAATCATTGCATGATGTATTGTTGAGGTTCAAAAAGAAGATTAAGCAGTGCCTAAATCATAGTCTGCCTGATCATGTGCTACTCCAGAGCTTCTATAGATTATTGGATTCGGTGAAGAAGTCTGTGGCTGATAATATTGCTGGGTGTACCATGATGCTGAACACTTATGCTCAAGCTATGGTACTACTTGACTGGTTGACTAAAACAAACAGAACATGGCACACACAAGAGGCTGAAGTGGTTGGTACTGGGCACTATATTGGCAAGTCTGCAACAAAATTGGCAAAAGATGAAGCACGAGACCAAGATATGGCACACATGAAAACACAAATTGATTTGGTCACAAAGTGCATTGCAAAACAAAATGCTCAGAAAGTTAATGTTATGGGTTCACAAGCTAGAGCACCACGACCAGAGGAATACTATTTAGACTCTGAAGAGAAAGCTAATTTTTGGATGATCATGCGGTAGGTTCTTTTCCTAATACTCAAGGGTCTAGATAAGACTCTTGGAATTGAGAAGGGAATCAAGGTCGGAATAACTACAGGGATAACAACTATGACAGCAACTATGACAGGCGCGACAGAGATCGAGGGAATTGGAGAGAGAGATGGCTACAAAAATAATAGAAATGGTGCATATGTGACACCTGGAGCTTGAGATAATTTTCCATTAGCAAATGAACCTGCGGGATCGAGAGTTAAAGAAATGCTAAAAAAGTTGTTGGCTAAATCTGAATCTACTGAGGCTGGGATCAAAGAAATGTGTGGTGAACTGTCTAACATGAATCAAGTGGTTACTTCCTATAACATTGCTATAAAACATCTTGAGCAGTAGTTTAGTCAAATTTCTACAACTGCAAACCCACGACAATGAGGTACACTTTTGAGTAATACATTATTCAATCTGAAAAATGATGGTCAATGCATGGATGTTACCATATGGAGTGGTAAAATAATGATAAGGGAGAAAGATCAGATTGTGTAAGATGAAAAACCAAAAGACAAGGCTCCCATAAAATCCTAGGTGATAATGAATGAAGCAGAAGAAGAGCAAGATACTACTGATAGTGATATACTGACAGCTATTAAGGTGGAGAATCAAGAAGCTGCCAAAGATCCAGTTGATACAGAAAAAGAGTCTCAAGAAAAAGGGAAGGAGTCCTAAAGTGTTGTCCCTATTTCGAAACCACCTATCTCATTTCCCCAGAGGTTAAAGAAGAAAGCGGAAGATGGCAAATTCCACAAGTTTATTTCTATGTTGAAGTTATTATCCATGAACATTCCTCTAGTAGAAGCCCTAGAGCAGATGCCAGGTTATGCCAAGTTCATGAAATACTTGGTGACAAAAAAGAGAACAGTGAGCTTTGAGTTGGCGGATAACATGCACCACTGTAGCGCCATTGCTTTACGATTGTTAGTTGGGAAAAAGGAATTCCCTGGAGCATTCACTATTCCATGTACCATTAGAGCCTATAATTTTGGTAAGTCTCTTTGTGATCTTGGTGCAAGCATCAACCTTATGCCGCTTACTATTTACCAGAAGTTAGGCTTAGGAGCCCTCAGATCGACTACTATGCGGCTATTGATGGAAGATTGCACCATAAAGAAGCTGGTTGGGATATTATATGATGTGCTGGTCAAGGTTACTGATTTAATCTTTATGGCCTACTTTGTGATCCTAAATTGTGAGGTAGATTTAGAGGTTCACATCATCTTAGGGAAACCATTCTTGGCTACTGGAAGAGCATTGGTTGATGTAGAGTATGGTGAGCTGCGATTCAGGCTGAATGATGAAGAGGTGGTTTCTAATGTCAGTCAGTCTATGAAGCATCCTAGAGATATGAGTGTCATCTACGTGATTGACACTATTGATGATGTGGTTGATGTGTTAATTGAAGAGAAATTCACCATTGAGACTTTAGCGACCGTGATTATGAATTTAGGTGTTTAGGACATGGATGATTATGAGGAGAAGGTTAATGCATTGTATAGTCATGGTTCATATGCTTATGCCCCTAACAAGTTAGACCTGGACTTGAAGAATCATGAGACTGCTCCAGCTAAGCCCTTCATCAAAGAGTCGCCAGTTCTTGAGCTTAAGCCTCTTCCAGCACACTTGCAGTATAAATTTTTGGGGCCTCATGACACTTTGCCTATCATTGTTTCAACTAGCTTACTTGAGTCCTAAGTGAAAGCTCTAGTATCTATTTTATGGATGTACAAGAGAGATATTGGGTGGACCATGACTGACATTATTGGGATCCCTCCAGGTATTTGCTGACACAAAATTCATCTAGAAGGGGATAGTATTCCTAGCATCAAACACCAAAAGAGGCTAAATCTGCCAATGCAAGAAGTGCTAAAGAAAAAAATCATTAAGTGGCTGGACGTCAGTGTGGTATTTTCTATTACTGACAACAAGTGGGCGAGTCCAGTTCAGTGTGTGCCAAATAAAGGAGGGATGAATATTGTCCCTAATAGCAAGAATGAGTTGATTCCTGTGCATACAATCACAGGATGGAGAGTGCATATGGATTACAAGAACTTGAATTTCTGGACTAAGAAGGACCACTTTCCTATGTCATTTATGGATTATATGCTTGATAGACATTCAGGTATAGGGAAGTATTATTTTCTTGATGGTTAGTTAGCATATTATCAGATTTTTATTACTCCAGAAGATCAAGAAAAAACCACATTCACTTGTTCGTATGGTACTTTTTCATTCAAACGGATGCCATTTCGTCTGTATAATGCATATGCCACTTTTTAGAGGTGCATGATGTCCATATTTTTTGACATGGTGGAAGACACAATCAAGATTTTTATGGATGACTTTTTAGTTGTGGATGTCTCTTTTGAAGTTTGCCTTGATCACTTGTCAAAAGTTCTGAAATGGTGTGAAGAGACTAACCTTGTGCTGAACTGAGAAAAGTGTCATTTTATGGTAAAATAAGGTATTGTGTTGGGTCGTAAGATATCTGAAAGAGGGATATATCTAGACAAACCTAAGATTGAAGTCATTGCCAAGTTGCCTCCTCTGATTTTTGTGAAGGTTGTTCGTAATTTTCTTGGGTATGCTGGATTCTATCGGTATTTTATTATAGATTTTTTGAAGATTGCAAATCAATTGTGTAAATTGTTAGAGAAGGATACAAAATTTATTTTTATGACGTATGTTTGAAGTTAGTTAAATGCCTGAAAGAAAAGCTTATCTCAGCACCCATCATTATTGCACCAGATCGGTCCCTGCCATTTGAGGTAATGTGTGATGCTAGTGGGTTGGCCTTAGGTGCTGTTCTTTGACAATGCAGAGAGAAGATTTTTCATCCCATCTATTATGCTAGTAAATGGTTGAATGTGGCCCAAAGGAACTACACTGTGATGGAGCATGAGCTGTTGGCTGTGGTTTATGCTTTTGAAAAGTTCAGAGCTTATTTATTAGGTGCCAAGATTGTTGTTCATACTAACCATGCACCAATCTGGTATCTCATAGCAAAGAAATATGCACAGTTTAGGCTGATTAAATGGGTACTCTTATTGCAAGAGTTTGATTTTGAGGTGAAAGACCGAAAAGGGACTGTAAATCAGGTTACAGATCATTTGTCAAGGCTAGAGCAGGAAGGGAGACCAAAGTGCAAACTTGAAATTAGTGAGGCATTTCCTGATGTATGTCTTAGCAACTTCTCAAGATCTTATTCAATGATTTGCTGATTTTACAAACTTTCTGGTGAGTTATATAATTCCTAAAGACTTGAACTTCCACCAGAAAAGGAAGTTTCTATATGAGGTGAGGAAGTTCTATTGGGATGAGCCATATTTGTTTCGTATTTATGCTGATAGTGTGATTCAGAGATGTATAGATGAGGCTGAGATGATGTATATTCTAAATTCATTCCACTCCTCTCCTTTTAAAGAACATCACGGTGCCCTCCAGACTGCACAAAAAAATCTTCAGAGTGGGTATTATTGGCCATTATCTATCAGGATGCCTATAATTTTTTCAAGTTATATGATCAGTGCCAATGACAAGGGAATATATCCAGATAGCATGAGCTTTCGATGACCCCAGTTCTTGAGATAAAGATATTTGATGTGTGGGGTATTAACTTCATAGGCCCTTTTGTTAGCTCACATGGCCAAAAGAACATATTGGTGGTTGTTGATTATGTGTCCAAGTGAGTGGAAGCTATTTCACTCCCCAATAATGAAGGTAAGAGTGTCATTGCATTTTGAAAAAGAATATTTTCTCAAGGTTTGGCACTCCGTGAGCTATCATTAGCGATGGGGGTTCTCACTTCTGCAACCGGTTATTTAGCACATTGCTAGCCAAGTATGGGGTCAAACACAAGGTCGCTACTCCCTACCATTCTGATACAAGTGGGTAAGTTGAGGTCTCCAATTAGTAAATAAAGACCATATTAGCGAAGACTGTGAATGCTAATTGGACAAATTGGTCTAGAAGGTTGTATGATTCTTTATGGGATTATAGGACAGCTTACAAAACACCAGTAGGGATATCTCCTTACCAGTTAGTGTTTGGTAAGGCTTGTCATCTTCCTGTTGAACTTGAGCACAAGGCATTGTGGGCACTCAAGAAGTTGAATTTGAACTGGAGTGAAGCCTATAATTTGAGGCTTGAGTAGTTGGCTGAGATGGATGAGTTCCGACTGCATGCATATGAGAGTATGGCATTGTACAATGAGTGAATAAAGCTATACCATGACAAGAATATTACAAAAACAGAGATCAGTCCTGGGGACTTAGTCTTGCTATTCAACTCTAGACTTCACTTATTTCTTGGCAAGTTGAAGTTAAGGTGGGATGGGCCATTTAAGCTGGTCCAAGTATTTATATATGAGGCCATTAAACTAGAAGGTCGAGATGGAAGAAATTTCAAGGTGAATAGACAGCGGGTCAAGCAGTACTTGGGTAATCTAAAAAAGGTAAAAGTGATCCATCTTATGTACCTTGACAAAATCTGAGTAATCGAGGTACATGCATCATGTCGCGATGTTAAATCAGACGCTGCTTGAGAGGAAACCCAAGGGGTAACTTGATGATATACTGCATACTACTGAGTGAATCAAGCATATAGTGGTTATCTATATTTCAGGACAAAACTATACCCGCATCAACAAAATACGATTTTGAGTAATGAGTCTTTTAGACTCATACCTTCTCGGTTAACTATCTGATCCTCTTTAAGCCCATATTTTAGCCTTTTTCATATCATCAAACATCATTGAAATAATTCATTTCAGTTAAGGGCATAGATCATTGTTGGTATCGTCATACCAAGACTTGCAAGTCATTCATTTCATCGTCTAGTAACCCATAAGGTCTGTCATCAATCTATTATGCCTATCATGTAGAAATCATGCTTAAGAATAATCTTTTAACATCAATTCAATTCGTTCATAAAACCCATTAACCAATTGGAAGTAATACTTTCTTTTAAAATCATATGTAAAACAATGTAACCTTTGGGTCAATTCATTCATGAGTCGTTAAAATGTTGATATAGTATAAACCCATGAAATAGTAATATCTTTTGACCCAAAAAATTATTCAAATGCTTTAGAATAATGGAAGGAAAGCAAGTAAAATTCATTTAACCCCTTCGGATGCAATTTGTTATGTAGGCAATAGCAATTCCAAGTAAAAGATAATATATCATGATTTCATACTTCGTTAGTCAATTCTATATGCATACGCTTGCAACCCTAATTCTTTATTCAAAAATCAAATAAGTATATAAGGGTTTTGAAAACCATAGAATATAGAAGTTTACTTGGGAAGAGATCGTTCTGCATACTTTTTGGGTGATGAACTATAGGAGGAATTGTTAGAGCTTGGCCTTTGGATTAACTATGAACTTGATTTGTTTCTAGAATTAGAGAGGATGATAGGACATGTCTTTAATCAATTTAGGGTAACTAAGACGTAGAGAAAATGTTGTGGAGTAATATGGGATGGTTCCCATAGTGTAAGGACCTAAATACCGTTAAAATAGCACATGAAAATGAAATCTTGTTAGGCAAAAGGGGGGGTGGAACACCCCCAATGCATGGGTGGGCCCTGTGCGATGAACGACCCAATGCACGGGTGACCCCCATATGATGCATGCCTCCCGATGGAGCTGAAACAGTGGACTCTCATGTCATGTCATAAAATGCGAGGGCCAAGGCATGGCCTCCTAGCACGTGACACATGGTCCCATTTCTCGTCCTAAACCTTCCCAAAGCTTCTAAGCTCATCCCTAACCAATTTTGATTCGCTCTAAGGGTCACATAGGTTCATTTTAAGCTCTAATAAGACGTCCAAACATACGGGGCATTACACACTGTCTTAGCATGACAGTCCAAGAGAGCATGGTGCAGAGACAACCAACTCATCCCCAGGATGATGTCAAAATCCACCATGTCTAAGATTACTAAATTTGCAAAGGTTTTTCTCCACAAAAATATAACAGGGCAAGCGCGAAAGACCCTATCCACAATCACATAATTCACTACTGGAGTAGATACAGTAACAGAAAAATCAAGGGATTCACATATCATATCAAAACTCTCAGCAAATCCAGCACACATAAGAAAAAGTAGACCCAGGGTCAAATAAAATTGAAGCCATGCAGTCACAGATAAGAATAGTACTTATGATCACCATGTCTAATGCCTCTGCCTTTGGTCTACCTAGAAAGTGGGGTTTTACACCCGCCTGCACATCACCCCTGTTCGGCTGATCACTTCTTTTGTCGTTTCTATCACCTCGATTGGGCTGGTGCCACCTCTACTAGCTGTGTGACTACCTCTCCCGCCCTGTGAATGATTTCTATCAAAGTTATTCCCTCTACCTACTGGTACTTGGGCTCTGGGAGCCTGCTGCTGGACTATCTGATAGAGCCAAGGATAATTCCTCCTCAGGTATCCTACTTCATTGCACTCAAAATATGCACGATCATTAATAGGAAATTGTGCTAGGGTCGATGAAGTAAGGTACCCACCAAAATTATAAAGAGGCTGATTGGTCCCTGATGAAACCCCAGTAGAGACATGTACTGACGACTGAATGGGGTGCATAGGGTATCCCCGCGAGCCCTGACCCATTGAGTACTTCCTATTGTAAATGCCCTCAGACTGATGCTTCTTTGAAGCCATCTTAGCTTGACTTTCTAACTTCACCCCTTCAACATTCTTAACAAACTCAACTACTTCCTGGAAGGACTTACCAGAGGATGCCACCTGCAAGGCTGAAATCTATAGCCCTGTGTTCATAATTTTTATGAAGCGGGGGATCTACTCTTCCTCAGTACTAGTCATCTGCAAAGAATAACGGGACAAAGCATGGAAATGAGCCTCATAAATAGGCACAGATGAACCCCATTGCTCAATGTTCAGGAATTCATCCCCCTTTTGTCCCTCAATGTGCGTGGACATATTTCTTAAGAAAGACTTGGTAGAACTGGATCCAACTCATCAAAAGTGCCCTAATAGGCATGCATTCCATATAATCTCTCTATCATATTTTCGCATCACCTTGTAACTGAAATAAAGCAAACTCAACCCCATATATTTCGACAACACCCATCTTGTATAGCCACTCATGATAGTCAATAATAAATTGATAGGCGTCCTCATATTCTGACCCATAGAATACTGAGGGCTTCATCTTTATGAATTTGAAAAATAGATCATGCTCACTACAAGTCATCACTAGGCCTATCACCGGTTGTAGGAACATATCCTCCTCTAGCAGCATCCATCCGCGAAGCCACAACTACAGCATGCTGGGCTACTGGATGGTATACCATGGGCATGGCAAGAGTAGCCCCATTCCCTGATAATCCTCTTAGAAAGCTAAGGACCTGGTGGATCATATCTGCTGACATAGTAACCTATGCTACACCTCCCTGAACTAGTGCTACCCCTAATTTCTGGAATGGTGTTGCTTCATCATTCTCAACAAGAACCTTTTATTCCACTACCACCTCAAGAGCCTATTCTTGATGGGGAGGATATGCTAACCTATCTCGAGCATGAGCTGCGACTTGCGCTTCACCCCTGGCGGGTGCACCTTCTCTCGTTTCTCTAGCCCTGCCTCTCACTCTACCTCTACCACAAACTATAAGCTCGGGTGCTGCCACTCTAGCCTCGAACAAACATGTTCTCACCATCTGCGAGACAAGAGTGAAAGAGTTAGATACCAATTTGGATTGATAGATACCAATTGGAATCAGGTAATAACATGAGGAATGAAAGAAGTTGAGGTTTCCTAAAGTCCTGTAGCCTCCACCAAAATAGTATAGACATTTCCGTATCATTTCTCAAGACTCTACTATAATGGTTCTAGTATGACGAGATCAACGAACCCGAGGCTCTGATACCAACCTTGTCACGACCCAACAGGGTCATGAGTGGCACCCACACTAACCCTCATATGGGAGAACCAATCAAACCAAACCCGACTCTAAGACTTAGCCAATTTTTAAAAGAGATGGATACACAATTTTCTTAAGTCATAAAAAGTCAATACTTAATATAAATGAAAAAAATAGACTATGCAGAAACAACTAACTAACATATCCCTAGAAACCGAAAGTCATCATACCAAACTCTAAACCAAAAGCATTGTCTAGGATATCCAATAAATACTATAAAAAATAAAAGTTAGAGTCCCATTATCCAGAAGAAGGACAATAACTTAAGGAGGATCCATGGTATCCTGGGAAGTAGTGCTCACCCTTTGGATCTGTAGTTAACACTTCTACTCTAGCCGAGGTTGCATCTTAGCCTCTGGAATAGAGTCTGCACTCAACAAAAGAAGAGCATAGGGTAGTATCAGTACAAAATACTATATACTAGTAGGTATCATAGCGGATCCAAAATAAGATATGAATGTAGCAAAAACATAAAATAGGTAAAATGAACTTCAACACTTGACAAATAATCAGTCAACATGTAGTCTTTTTAAGTCAATTCAACAACAACAATCTCAACATCATATGTCATTAAATATCACTATAAAGGAAAAGAAATAATCACTGTCAACAATTATCTCGCATATCACTATGTTCGTTAACTTCCACTCATATAACTTGTACCTCTATTCTCATCTCAGTTCACAAACAAATTCACTACAAAAGATAGTATGGCAATACATCATAAAAATAAAAAAATGTAAGAGTGTACACACATGCTATGGGTCTTATTTCTGCCCACTAGCCATGACCTACATAGGACCCTAGTGTCCATATATCATATTGGTATGGTATCTGATCCATCATAATTGTATCAACATCAGTATCAATATGACCATGCTCTCAGACGTATCCCACATGAATATACACAGGTCCCAAAGCACAATCACACTTAGCCCTTTCAGCTCAATTATCACTTTCTGTTCATCTAGCCTATTCATACAAGCATAACAGAAATAACACATATAATTCAATCATGTCCGAAGACCAATCACAAGTTATACAGTTCTACCACATAGTATGTAATAATATGAGTCTCAACTCTAATTCAAATCATAACCTATCTCGAGAGAAGGAAGAACACCCGTAAGCTAATTCACCACTGCCTTGCCCTTCCTTAACACTTCAGAATGCTCAAGGTCTATAAACAACCATAATATGAGAGTAATTAATAATTTACTCTTCATTCTAGGCCTTGAGAATTTAACCCATTAATTCAACCCTTTTAAAAGAGGTTCCTAGCATTCCCCAAGGGTTAATTAATTACTAACTAGTCCCATTGCATTCATAGAATCAACATTCAAGGTTTATAACCAAGTTCATTCTTTTTAGCCATTTTTATGCCTAAAGGTTTTACCTTTATGGAATTCAAGGTTCTCTATTAACTTTAATCCCATTAAAAACAACTAATTTCATGCTAGGAATTAAAAATATATAACTTAGGATCAATTCTAGGTGATTTTACACCTAGCCATAAGGTTCTTCCCCAAGTTCATGCTTCTAAGGCTTAAATGCAAGAATTTCACCATTAATCCTTCCACTCAAGGTCTAAGGAAGATTATTAATCAATAATTAAGAGGCTTTATGGATTACTTACCTTGAACAAAGAAGATTGTCCTAGTTTTCTTGGAGAAATCACTTTTTAGAGTTCTAGAATGAAGTTGAGTTATGAGAGAAATAACTCTGAAAACTGTAGAAGGCCCAGGTATACTGCCTCGATCTCTCATCGCGATGGACACTTTCTTCATCGTGATAGTTTATCGTGATGAGGCATCCTCTCATCGTCGCGAGTAATAATTTTTAGAACACGGTGTTCTTACCTTAAATCCCTTATTTCACAATACACTCTATTTTAGGGACATCACAGATTAATTCCAATGGAGCAATGCTTATAATTGGAGTTCTATGAATAATTGGAGTTCTATGAACTCGAATTTAGTCGCGAAACTTCCTATGAGACCCTACGACAGTTGGCTACACAAAAATGAATACCACACTATCGTACAACTACACATGAACCGCAGATCATTCCTAAGACACAAAATACTATATTTTCATCTATGGTCACCCTAGCCTGAGATTTTCAAACTCTCATCTTAGAAACTTTTGTAGCTTCATACTTATGCCTTATTTTCTATAATGATGGAACAGGTCGTTACAATACACTAGTGACACACAACTTTATATGTAGCAATTAGACAATGTTACCCTAGTGACCTCACACATCAAAGAACGTCCTTCACACGTATATGCAAATGAGACTTGGATGATATAATCAAAGTGCGCTCACACTCACAAAGAAGTTCAAACCATACACGTACACATACCATAGGCTTGCCCTTATTTTCAATGCTTATGTCATCGGACGATCATATTAGGATCACTATAGGACTTTGTTCAGCTTGTAATGTAGGCTTGGAGACGGGTATGGTAGATTTGGATAAGTGACTCAACCCTCCTTGGACACTACACTTTTTCTTTCCTTTTTACTTCTCAACCCTTTTCTTCCCTTTCCTTTTCCATTTCAATCAGCTCGAGTGTGGTTTTATTTCTAACTTTTTGACTCTTTTTTTCTTTTGTACTATAGATGTTCTGAACTTTCATTTTTTTTCTTTTTTTCTCTTTTTTTTCTTTCTCATTTCTTTTTTTTCTTTCTCTTCTCTTTTTTTTCTTTTTCTTTTCAAGCATACCACACCCATTTTCTTTCTTTTTCTACCCAACTTTCCTTTCCTTTTTTTCAACATCAGCCACCCTCAACTTAGGTGCTTTACCTAAGTTGAAACCTAGTATACAAGGAGGGACCGAGGCCAAAAGAGGATTCTACTTAAGTACAAATGGGTTCCTATCAAGCTAATCAAAGAAATGGCTAACGTCTCAAAGTCGGGATCTAGGGACATGTATATCAGTTAGTCAGTCATTTGGGTTTGAGTGACTATACAAAGAAGGCCTACGATCCTTTCCTAAGCCTCACAGGTTAACATATCAATCATGAAGCACATAACAAAATTTGGAAGGTTATCAATTCAAAAATAAAAATAGTTTATGTGTGCAGTTTATAACATGCCGAAGTCTTCCTAGCTAATTCTACCTAACACATCACAAACATCCTAAACATGCTGGTTCAATAAAAAAAATCATATCCTCAGGGAAAGAACACAATAAGAAAACCCGAAGGATGCAGGTACTTAAGACCCCTTGGGTTGCCTCCCAAGCAGTGCCTGATTTAATATCGCAGCATGATGCATGTATTTTTTTACTCAAGACTTTAGTAAGATATACTATGGACTGCCCCCACCCCACCAAAAATAATTATGCATTTTCCCCAATGTACCCAAAAAGTATAAAAGCGTGGGAGGCAAGAATATACCTAGGATGCCTAAGCGTCCGCATCCGGTGTCAAAGACGGGGCTGGTGGTGTGGCTTCGTAGTAGTAGGATCACTATCAGTAATTGTGCGAGTTTCTAGCACTCCCTCAATAGAGTCTAAAAAAGGTGCTTCACTCACCGGTGCTCTGCTCAATGATTCTACCAGGGCTCTAAATCCATAGTACTCGTCCCTCGAGCACTATTGAGTCTCTCAATATACTTTGGCATCCTGCTTCTTCCTCTTTATCTCTCTCTCTTTGCAGGATCATCACCATCATCATTACTCATACGAGCTCTCTTACCAGAAGTCGGGTTCGCTAAGGACATCAAATAAAATAGAGGAGGCTCATCATCCTTAGGGATCTCCATAGGGAGCTCACTTAACACTGGGATAGGCCGTGCATGCAACTCATCAACCTCTGCCCACAATTAGGCTCACTCATCAATCAACCTCATCAAGTTCAGAGCATCAACTATGCTGAGCCTTTCATTAACTCTCTCCTTTAAGGTACCAATCTAGCCATGTAATGTTTGAAATGGGGAAATGGCATCGACGATGGCCTTGTCAACAAAAGGCTTCAAATGTTGGGCAAAGAATGTGAATTGACGCTTGAGCCAATTGAATTTCTTAACTATCTTGGTAAAATTTATCAGAGTGAATGCATAAATGGACATCAGGTTAGGAGAGAGGGCAACTGTAACAGCAGCAGCAGAGGTGGAGGGAATAAGAGTTGTAGTGGGAGCTGAATCATTAGTACCGCGAGGAGTCAACATCGCACCACTGTAGGGGCACCTGAAGTAACTGCAGGCTCTTCCCCTGTGGCTGCAAGGGAGAACTCATTCTAACTCCCTGGGGGTGTCACCATCCCAACTAGATATTGTGACTTTTATAAAGTTAGTACAAATACATCATGAATGGTCTTGGGCTCAGCCGAACCCGATATTATTTCCCTACCTCATATAAGTGGCTTAGTCCCATCTCATGTTTTATCAATATCCTGCATTCTATTGGCTGGGGTGACATGATCAATGCCAGCAAAAAATGGAATATCAGCCTTCGAGCATAGTTGAGTAATCAGACATGGTAATGGATATGATATGGCAGGCTTAGTTTCCCACTGCCAGATTTCCTCCGCAATAATTTAGCTGAATTTTAGCTTATACTTTGACATAAGACTCGCAACTAGGATAACCCATTCCTCAATCAACTGATTATCACCACATGTGGGTATAAGGCATAGACAAAACACAGCCCACCAAAATTTAGCTATGAAGCTCAATGAAGCTTTCTAAACTTTTGGCTTGTCTTTATGTAGTCACTCGAGTTATGTTTCTGTCAATACTTGTGTCAACCACTTAGTATGCTCTTCCTTATTTACATATCGGTAATCATAAATTGCGGTGTTATCCATATCCACATATTCTGGACCATAGAGAAATTTGTTGATAGTGTATGCAGAGATGTCCATATTGAGCCCGCGAACTAGAACACTATCGAGAGCTAGTAGATCTTTGGCCTTTTGGCCCTTTTGTAGCTATTCTCAAGATGTGCTACATAGTTGACATAGAACTCACAAAAATAGCTCTTATTGATAGTCTCCTAGTGGTCTACTAACCCATTCCAAGTGATAGTAGTGAAAGACATCATCAATGGTTGGGTACTCCTTAATCTCGGAGGAGTTTATTTGTGCTTTCTCCGCTATAGGTCATCTGTAGTGCCCCTTTCCCATGGGGGACATGCCCTGATGATAGATTTCCTTGGCTCCTTTACCTACCACTGGACTTGATCTCTGTATGTTAGATCCTTGATCTTTAAAACTAGACTCCTTCCTGGTTCCTCAGTAGTATCCGGAGTCTCACTTTTCTCTGTGCTACTTTGGGCTTAGAACTCGACCCTTTTCTAATAGACTCCAGCATATTACACTCTTTCTTATAAGAAATGGCTGATATGGCTGATGCATATCCTCCCTCTTCAGACTGGGGAGGAGTTTGTTTCTTGCAAGGTGTAGGCTTTGGTTTTGACACAAGGTGGGGTGCCTCTATCTCCTCTACCTCATATTCTGAATCAATTGTTTGATCCTTGAGGTGAGAAGGAATAGTATCTTTTGCTTTCTGGGTACCCCCTCAGTATAATAGAGTCTTTGTCACCATTAGAACCTATAGGCATACAATGTTAGTACACAAGAAGTAGAAAGAAAAGCAAGAAAAGAAAAGAATTTTTTTATACAAATCACAGACCGTGAAGGGTTAATGGCCCGTGCGGTGAGTCATGAGATGACTCATGGCTTGTGAGGTCAATCATAGGTTTGGGACAATGAGAATTTTGAACAATTTAATGCATCTCATGGTTGGGGTAATAGTTCGTGAGATGGACCATGACTTGTGAACCCCTATCGTGAGATTGGGATAGTGAACTTATTCTTTTGGGATGTTCATGATGAGCCAAGCCATGATCCGTGGTCTAGCTCACGGTCTGTGACTTGGTTCGACAATATAAATCAAGGTCAAAAACTTGGTTTCTTCATTACCTACTTAAGGTTACGAACTATTATAGGGCATAAATCTCAGTAATTAATGAAGAAACCAAGCCTAAGGTCGTGATCATTCCTTCAATAGCAAAATCACAAAAATTCTGATCATCAGACGTATGTGAACGTAATCCTCCCGTAACTTCAAACAACACACAAGGTTACTCAGACTTCACCCCAATCTTATTTTAATCATATCGTTGGGAGTTGGCGGGTAGCACAACTTATCGAGATTTATTTTTGAACCTCGAATATTGTAATGCCCTCTGACTCAATGGGTGGGATCACCCAACCAACATAAACATAAGATTAGCATATATATCAGTCCCAACAACACCCATACTCACATGCTACTCCCATGATCCCATCTTACATCCAATTTTATATTGAATTTCAATTCCCTGACATTCTAACCAGTTCACACCTAGAGTTCTACTATTCACATCAAATTCAATTAGCACAGATAAGAACACACAGGTCAAAAAAGTTGAAGAAAAAATCAAAAAAGATAAAGTGTGATACTATACCTTTTTGAAAAAGTTCTTGAACTAATCTTGAGAAATATTCGAGTGTGTGTGCGCTCTTCAAATTGTGAAAGTGATGGGGAAAAAAGGGGAAGGGATTTATCGATAGAGTGATGTGGATGGAGTGGTGATGATGGAGTGAAATCATGGGTTTTGAAATTGAGGGACTAATGGAGGCAATGGGAAAAGTTGGCACAAATTTTGACCCATTTGATCTTGTCTTTTATTTAAGTTAACTTTGGAAGAAGAGAAACTGAGTCAGGTTGGGTCGGTTTATGACTAGCATCACGGATGCCTCCTATGGACCGTGGACTATTTCATTACTTGTCACATGACCCGTTGGAGCATTTGTTTTCTCCAGTTCCTACTCTTTTTGCCTATCTATTCCTAAGCATTTCAACATACATCAAAACGTTCAAACGACAGAATAGAACAAAATACAGCAAAAATCATGGGTTGCCTCCCAAGCAACGTCTGATTTAACATGCCAGTATGATGCGGGTCACTTGAGTACTCAGACTTTATCAAGTTACCCCTTGAGTTTCCTCCCAAGCTGAGCCTAATTTAACATTGTGTCATGATGTATGTACCTTGATTACTCAGATTTTGTTAAGGTACATAACATGGATCACTTTTATCTCATCAGGATTTCCCAAGTACCGCTTAACCCGCTGTGCATTCACCTTGAACCTTCTCCAGTATGGAGCTTCTAGTTCAATGGCACCATATGTAAGAACTTGGACCACTTTAAATGACCCATCCCATCTTGACTTCAGCTTTCCAGGAAACAAGTGAGGTCTGGAGTTGAACAACAAGTCCAAGTCCCCTGGACTGATTTCATTTTTCAAAATCTTCTTATCATGATGCAGCTTCATTTTCTCCTTGTACAAAGCTTCACTCTCATATGCACGAAGTCTGAACTCATCTTTCTTATTAGCTACTCAAGCCTCAAGTTAGAGGCTTCACTCCAAATCAAGTTTAACTTCTTAAGTGCCCATAGTGCCTTATACTCAAGTTCGACCGGTAGATGACAAGCTTTGAAAAATACTAACCGATAGGGAGACATCCTTATTGGTGTTTTGTAAGTTGTCTGATAAGCCCATAAAGCATCATGCAACCTTCTATATCAATCTTTCTGATTAGCATTAACAATCTTCGCTAATATGGTCTTTATGTCCCGGTTGGAGACCTCAACTTGCCCGCTTGTCTGAGGATGGTAGGGAGTAACAACCTTGTGTTTAACCCCATACTTGGCCAACAATACACTAACCAATCAATTGCAGAAGTGAGAACCCCCATCGTTGATGATAGCCCTCGGAGTGCCAAACCTTGAGAATATATTTTTTTCATGAATGCAGTGACACTCTTACCTTTATTATTGGGAAGCGCAATAGCTTCCACCTACTTGGACACATAATCAACAACCACCAAGATGTACTTATGGCCATACGATCTAACAGATAGACCCAGAAACTCTATGCCCCATACATCAAATAACTCTATCTCAAGAGTTGGGATCATTGGAAGATCATGCTTTCTAGATATATTACCATAACTAGCACTAGTTTCATGACTTGACAAAGTCATCGACATCTTGATGGATGGTGGGCCAATAATACCCACACTGAAGAACTTTATGCACAGTCCGGATGGTAGCATGATGTCCTTCAAAAGGAGAGGAATGCATGCCACCAAAATATATAACATCTCAGCCTCAACTACACACCTCCTAATAACATTGTCAGCACAAATCCAAATTAAATATGTCTCATCCCAGAAAGTTTGCAAAATCAGGAAACCATGGAATAAGATCCTGAGAAGCTGCTAATACCTTCTTATCGAGAAATTCCTCATTAATTTCAAGCTCACACTTAGGCCTCTCTTCTTCCTCTAGCCTTGACAAATGATCCACAACCTAATTCTCAGTCCTTTTCTGATCTTTCACCTTAAAATCAAACTCATGCAACAAGAGCACCCATCTAATAAACCTTAGCTTTGCATCTTTCTTTTCCATGAGGTACTGGATTGCTGCATGATCAGTGTGAACAACAATCTTGGTACCTAAAAGATATGCTCAAAACTTCTCAAATGCATAAATCATAACTAACAACTCCTGCTCAATCATAGTGAAGTTTTTAAGAGCCACATTCAACGCCTTGCTAACATAGTAAATAGGGTGATAAATCCTCTCCTTTCTATGAATAAGAACATCACCTAGGGCTACCCCACTGTTAATGGTTGGGACCAATCCGGCCCAATAATGATAGGAGATAAATTTAACTTCTCTTTCAGGCACTCAAACGCCTTCAAACATTTCTCTAACAACTTGCACAAGGGATTCACAATCTTTGAGAAATCCTTAATGAAACACCGATAGAACCCAGCATTCCCAAGAAAAATCTGAATACCTTTTACCAAAATCAGAGGAGACAACTTGGAAATAACTTTACTCTTTGCTTTACCTACCTCTATACCTTTTCCATAGATCTTGTGTCCCAACACAATCCTTTCTTTTACCATGAAATGGAACTTCTCTCAGTTTAGCATAAGGTTGGTTTCTTCACACTGTTTCAACACTTTTGCCAAGTGCCAAGTGATCAAGACAAGCTTCAAAAGAGTCACCAACAACTGAGAAGTTATCCATAAAAATCTCGATTATGTCTTAAACCATGTCAAAAAAGATGGACATCATGAACCTCTGAAAAGTGGCAAGTGCATTACACAAACCAAAAGGCATCCTCTTGAATGTGAACATTCCATCCTATAAGGACAAGTAAAGGTGGCCTTTTCTTTATCTTCTGGAGCAATAAAAATCTCATTATAACCTGAGTAGCCATCAAAAAAACTATACCACCCTCTACTTGCAAGTCTATCAAGAATTTGATCCATGAATAGTATAGGGAAGTGGTCCTTCTTAGTCCAGGAGTTCAACTTCCTATAGTCCATACACACTCACCATCCTGTAACTATACACATGGGAATCAGCTCATTCTTTCTATGAGGGACAATAGTCATCCCTCCTTTCTTTGGCACATACTGAATTGGATTCAGCCACTTGCTATCAGAGATAGAAAATACCACACTGTCTTCCAACTGCTTGATGATTTTTTTCTTTACCACTTTTTCGATTGGCGGATTCAACCTCTTATGGTATTCTATGCTAGGAATACAATTCTCCTTTAGCTGAATTTTATGGGAGAAGATACCTGGAGGGATCCCTATAATGTCAGCCATGGTCCACATAATAGCTCTCTTGTACATTCGCAAAATTGACACTGAAGCCTCCACTTGGGGCTTAAGTAAGCTAGCTAAAATAATAACAAGCAAAGTGTCATGAGGCCCCAAATATACATGCTGCAAATGTGCTAGAAGAGGCTTGAGCTCTAAAACTGACGGCTCCTCAATGGAAGGCTTAGCTGGAGGGGTCTCATAATTCTTCAAGTCCAGATCAAACATCTTAGGGACATAAGAATATAAACCTTGAACATATAACGCATTAACAATCTCCTCATAATCATTCATGTCCTCAACATCCAGATTCATGATCACAACTACCAAAGTCTCAATAGCAATTTTTTCTTCAACTGACACATCAACCATATCATCAATAGTGTCAATCCTGGAGATAACACTCATATCTCTAGGATTCTTCATTGATTTACAGACATTGAAAACCACCTCTTTATTATTAAGCATGAACCGTACCTTACCACACTCTACATCAACCAGTGCTCTCCCAGTAGCCAAGAATGGTCGCTCCAAGATGATGAAAACCTCAAAATCTACCTCCCAATCTAATATCATGAAGTGTACTAGAAATATGAAAGAGAAAATACATAAAAAAAACCTAAACTTGGCAGCACAACTTACTTTAATCTTTAACTTTACAGGCAATTAAATACCTCCCTTAACAACTTTCAAGTGATTAAATACCACCATAAAAATATAACACCAGTTTCACAATGGCAAGTGCACCATGCCATTTCACTACCAAATTAGCGCCACATCATTGCCACATCGATTTTTTAAAAAAAAAAGTGACCCACGCACACACACACACACATATATATATATATATTATACAATAAAAATTAAGAAAATAAAATGAAAAATATCCCCAGCCCACCCCTCTTTCTTCTTCGATCCCCCCTCCCTTCTTTCTTCTCCAGGCCCCCATCCTTTTTCTTCTTCTCCAGACACCCCCCCCCCCTTCCTTCTTCTCTAGCCCCCCCACCCTCTTCTTTCTTCTCTAGACCCCCCACCCTCCACCCTCATTCTTCTTCTCCTAATCTCTCGATGAACTCAATTTTTAATTCGTAATTCATTCTTCGAATTATTCACCTTTTTTTCCAGATTTTGCAAGAATGTTTTAGAGTATAACTTTATTTCTGTTGTGTTGAACAGAAAATGGATTACGCCGGAAATTGTCAAAGCTTTGTTTCCGATGATGACTTATTCGTTGACGGATTATTCATTCACATACTCTCCCAAAAATCTACCGAAAAAAGTTAGAGCTCAAATTTGGCTGCTAGGGCCACCCTCAATGTCATTAACCTCTTCGTCTTCCTCCACTATAGCTATTTCATCCATAGAAAATAAATTGGCAATGAGAAAATCAAAGAAGAAGAAGGAGAAATGGCCAAAAGGGGTGGGGGTGGGTACTGCGAGCTCAAAGAAGAAAAAAGGAGGGTGCTGGTAGTGAAGAAGATGAAACTAGTGGGTCAAAGATTTTTTATTTGTTTTTTTTTAAAATTTATTATATAATATATATTGTGGGACCATTTTTATTTTTTTAAAAATAATACGCGCCTTTATTTTTATTTTTTTTATTTTGCCACGTCAGCATTTAGGGTTGTACTTAATTCATTTGAAAGTTATTAAGGGGGTATTTAATTATTCGTGAAGTTAAAGTACTAAAGTAAGTTGTGCTGCCAAGTTTAGGGGGGTTTTTATGTATTTTCTCAGTATGAAATCTGCCCTTGACTAGTACATCATAAAGTATCCTAACAGGCTTTTTGATCGTACGATCTGCATCAATAGCCGCGTAGTAAATAGTCTGGGGGCTCCTAAGCCCAACTTCCTAAAAATTGCAAGCGACATAAGGTTGATGCTTGTACCAATATCACAGAGAGCCTTAGAAAAATTGTAGGCCATAATAGTACATGGTATAGTGAAAGCTCTAGGGTCTTCCTTTTTCTCAACTAGCGAGCGTGATGCGACTGCACTATAATGGTGCACATTATTTGTTGGCTCAAAGATCACCGTTCTTTTCTTAGTTACCAAGTCTTTCATTAACTTAGCATAATGCGGCATTTGCTCTAGAGCCTCAACTAGAGAAATATTCATAGACAGCTTCTTCAACATAGAAATAAACTTGTGGAATTTTCCATCCTCCACCTTCTTCTTGAACCTCTGGGGAAATAGGGGAGGTGGTCTAGGAATAGGTACCAACACTTTAGGAATTACTTTCTCCTTCCCATTTTCCTATGAATCTTTTGCCACATCAACCGGAGCTTTTTCACCTTCTCCATTCTCAACTCGACAACTGTCGGCTGGTCTTTATCAGCCGTATCCTGCGCCTCTCCTGCGTCATTCACTATCACCCAAGACTTTGTTGGGACCTTTTATTTTGTTTTCTCATCATCAACATGCTCGTATTTCTCCTTTAACATTATCTTACCACTTTGTGTGATAACCATTATGAATTTGCTATTATTTTTTATATGGGATAATGTATCATTCATAAGCGTACCTCTCTGTCGCAAATTTACAGCTGCAAAAATTTGGCTAAATTGTTGCTCAAGATGCTTTATGGCAGTGGAATAGGAAGTAACCACCTGATTCATGCTAGACATCTCACCACGATTTTTTTGATCCCAGACTCAGTAGATTCAGATTTGACCAACAACTTCTTCAACATCACTTCAACTTTTGATCTAGCAGGTTTATTGGCTAATAGTAGATTGTCTCAAGCTCTAGGTGGCGCATATGCACCACTTTGATTGTTTTTGTATCCATATTTATCTCTCCAATTCCCTCGATCTCTATCGCGCCTCTCATAGTTATTATCTATGTAGTTGTTTTGACCTTGATTCCCCTCCCAATGCTAAGAGTCTTATCTAGACCCTTGAGCATTAGAAAGATAACCCACCGCCTGATCACCTAGAAAGTTAGCCTCCTCCTCCTCCTCTGAATAATATTATTCTGTTCATGGTGCTCTACCTTATGAACCCACAACATTAACTTTCTGAGCATCTTGTTTTTCAATGAATTTTGTGATCAAATCCAGCTGTGTGCCATATCT
Organism: Jaltomata sinuosa; assembly: GCA_003996215.1. Lineage (NCBI taxonomy): Eukaryota > Viridiplantae > Streptophyta > Magnoliopsida > Solanales > Solanaceae > Jaltomata > Jaltomata sinuosa. The sequence goes on from QJPP01001433.1 coordinate 27,795, forward strand.
TGTTCTGGCGCCTCTTCTTTTGCTAAATTTGTTGCAGACTTGCCAATATAGTGTCCAGTACCAACCACTTCAGATTCCCGGGTGTGTCATGATGTGTTTGTCTTAATCAATCGGTCAAGCAACTATGTAGCTTGGGGATAAGTATTCAGCATCATAGTGCCCCTAGCAATATTTTTAGTCACAGACTTATTCACCGCATCCAATGATCTATGGAAACTCTAGAGTAGCAAATGATCGGGCAAACTATGTTTGGGCACTGCTTGATCTTCTTCTTAAATCTTAACCAAGCTTCATGCAATGCTTCTCCTGGTAACTGTCTAAAGTTAGTGATCTCATCCCTCAATTTTAACATCCGGGATGGTGGAAAAAATCTTTCTAGAAAAACCTCTGTCAGCTCAGCCCATTTAGTAATTGACTCATTTGGCAACTCATTCAACTAAATAGTGGCTTATCCGATCAAAGAGAATGGGAAGAGTCTGAGTCTGATGGCCTCTTGAGAAACACCTGGCAGCATGTATACCTTGCAGACTCCTACGAAGTTCAGCAGGTGCAACATGGTGCTGGTAATATTAAATCTAGCATTTGATCCAAGTGGGGGCAACACGATAGCACCTGTAAATCCTTCCAGCTCTACGTTGTAATCATAGTCAGCCTCAGCCTCTGCCATCACATGCCATGCAGAATTTAAGTTTGCTGATGATGGGTAGTGGCAACACGAGCAAGGGAAGGCTACTATTGTCAATGTTGATTTTCTTGTTCTATCACGACAGTGTCATCTCCCGGTGGATCAGTTGCATTAGGGTCAACTACATGACCAGCTAAGGCAGTCACAACGGCACACTGCTGAACTTTTTATTCCCTGAGTGCTTGTTGTTCCATCGCCCCTACATAAAAACAAAAACAACAAAGAAAATTAAGAAATAAGGACTACAAGTAAAAATAATTACTAAAGAAAATTTTTAAATCGTATTTCCCAGCAACGACACTAAAATTTGATACGCCCAAATTACACCTCTTAAATGAGATATAAAGCGATCACTATCAAATATAGAACCCAATTGTGAGTTAGGGTCGAATCCCATAGATAATATGGAAGAAGGATGTCAATAGCAAAATTTTAACTCGTAGTTGTAATTTCGAGGGGGCTTTGCATAAAAAGTAAAATTAACTAGTATTTATAAGATTCAATAACCAATTGTAGAATGTTTATTTGTTGTTTGTAATCAAATATGGATAAGAAACTAGGATTGTGTTTCCATTATTTCATAACTTAGTAGGTATACGCAACTAGTGATCTATCCTGATGATATGCATGCAAAACTAACGATACATTAATGGTTTAACTAAAGTATGGTCGGTCCATTTAGAAGAATTTTACTTGATCTCCAGTCGGCCTCACAAGTGTATAATTACTAAACTTTGTTAATTATTTTAGATTGATTATCTCTGTTCGGTCTTAAATCATTATATGAGGGTTGGTAGCCTTAAATCTTTGTTGTTAATATCTTTTCCTAATCTATTACCTCTTTGGCCTAGCAAGTAAAGGTTAATGACGAGTTCTAACATTTGCAACCGTTAAAAAGTAGTTAAAGCGAAGAGTTTAACAATACATGCAATTTTACCATTCAAGAATCACAAATTATTTAACCTACGTTTGTTAATTCATCATGGTTACCACAATCCTAGTTATGGTATTTAGCTACTCATGCTTGGAATAATCACAAAATTCATAAGAATTAACTTACTTGTATTAACCATGAAGGTTTCAAGAATAATAGCCAAATTAATCCAAGAACTAAGAAAATAAAAGAGCTTCGTGTTAATTCTCAAAAGCCAAGTAACAATGGCACAATATCGATAACAGGTTGAGAATCGTGCATGAAGTTTAAAAAAAAACCTAAGGTAAGTATTTATAGACATAAAAATCAAATCCTAAATGAATTGGGAAAGTTGACTGTGATGCGTCTCACGATTCATCTCATTGTCCGTTGGAAGCTCCACGGTCCGTCAGTGTGAACAGTGAACTTCCCTTTAGCTTTTTCTAACCAAGTTCTGCCTCATTCTCATGGCTCAAGTTGATGGCTCATGGTACATCCTACGATTCATCAGATGCAATCTCGATTGAGATCTAGTTTACACAGCTCTCTGGAATAAACTCATGATTTGGACTCGACGGCTTGTGGCACATCTTACGGTTCATCAAAGGCATCCGTCAGGTAAAGTCCAATTGGAAATCCTCTCTAGAACTATCTCACGAGTGCTTTCATTGCTAGTGAGGCACTTCATGGCTCGTGGCTCACTGTTTTTCACCAGAAATCCCAACTTTCACATCCATACTCAGTTTTCCTGCATACGTAGTAAACAAACATCATATCTAACAAAAATACACTTAAGAACTCCAAAAATCCTAGCATCAACAGTACCATAAAAACCTAGCACATCACTCGAGACTCAAACCAATAGTGTTACTAGTAAAAAAATGGTATTTTGAAGCTAACAATACTGACAAAATTCCCATACGACATCTAAGACTCCAAATATTGACCAAAGTCAACCATATCAACTTCAAAACCTTCCAAAATAAAAGAACTCGCATAGAACTCAATCAAACACCTTAAGAACAATGCCACCCACTCTTGCATATCATAAATGTCATAATACAACTACGAAGATGTCGCTACCCAACTACCGGGCCGTGCGGACATCTACTCTAATCTACCTAGATAGGACAACCCTTACCACCCGAACCAACAGGCAATGCGGAAAAGAAAATAAACCATTAAATAAGTCCCTTAATACATGAGGAATCCCTTTACAAATGTTTGGAAAATCTTTATACAACAGCTTTTGAAAATTACACAACCTTTAAAACTTGTGGAATTTATTAACAATATAAACACCCTCCCAGAACATAGTCTAAGCTGGTACAAGAGCTTCTACAAGATGAGATTAAAACATAAAATGGACACAACTCCCACTATAGAAGGGAGTAGGAGCTGTTGGAAGATCACCGCAATCCTGAACCTGTGAAACATCACCAACCCTGCAACCAGATTATGCCTAAAAAGGTATAGCAAGAGTAGAATCAGTACAAACACACGTAATGGTAGGCATCATCGGCTAACCCGAATTCACTCCTACCATTATATAAAAATCAAGATAAAATGCACAATGAAAATGCTCCACCCCTTTCAACATCACTCTTATCAGTCCCCTCTTTCGGAACCGACCATCCTAACCTTTAGACTTACCAAGTCGCCTTATCCCTAGACTACCTAAGTCTCATTTAATCCTTACTAATAACAATGTCCATACTTGGACTACCCTTCCCTTACCCAAGTCAACCGCCTTGATAAGATATTCAGACTTAACCCGGCTAACTGCCTAACCAAACCGCTTATACCCGTAGTATTACTAACCAGTGTCCGGCCCTTCCCGGACCTCTCGAACAACTTTCCATCCTGGTTATAACAACCAACAACTACAACCCCAGACTTTCCGTCATACTCCCAATTGACCAATCACATGAAAATCACCTAGCAACCATTGACACATGCAATGACAACAACAGAGTTATATCTAATAACTTTCTAATCCCGAAACTCGGACCCTCCAAGGATCCTCTAACCACACCTAAGTGTTCAACAGGCTACCCGGTCTACCCCAAGATCCATCCTTAGCTTATTAATCACATATAATCCTTGACCATCATTAGTGCATTTAATGACAATAAATTATGAACTTATAACCACTTTTACATAGTCCAGACCCACCCAGTTTACCCCTAACACATCTAAGTGTTAACATGACAACCCGATCTACACCAAGACCAACTAATAATTAATATCATAACCCGGTCTACACCAAGACCAAATAATTACATGATATAAGAACTCGGCCTACACCAAGACCAAACTCATAACATGATATAACAACTCGGCCTACACCAAGACCAAACTCATAACATGACATAACAGAATTTTTGGTCACTCAAGGACCACCAATGAATATCACAATTCAATAAAAACAGCCCGGTCCACTCACGAAATCAATAACAATTAATGCAGTGCAACAATATCAATGCAATAATACCAATACAATGATGCAGTAAAATAAATACGTACCATGCGTGGTACCTGAGCCAACCGTTAGTATTTCATACCAGGCGTGGTACCAGAGCCAACCATTTGTTATACCCATACCAGGCGTGGTACCCATGCCAACCGTTAGTATACCCGTACCAGGCGTGGTACCCGAGCCAACTATTTGTTATACCCGTACCAGGCGTGGTACCCGAGCTAACTATTAGTATATCTTATACCAAGCGTGGTACCCGAGCCAATCGAATGTCAATCAATCCACAGTCACAACAATGAACAAACAACTTGTAAACCAACAAGCAACACACCATTCATTTCACAGACTGTAAAACAGGACCCTTAGACATTCTACACAATTCCTCTAAGTCATGCAATTCATACAAACACTTAGATAAGAGTACACAACATACATTCCTAACAATTTCCTAAGCAATGTATCTCATACAAGCACTTAGATAAGAGTATTCATCATACAACATTTACCGAAATCGTAACCATTACCCACCCCTCCCCGGGTGGATGACTTAGTCCAACCTTGGTCCGAGGATCAACCCGTTTCCCATTACTGACATATAATGAACGATTTCCTTTCTTAGCATTATTTAGCAACTATGTGATTCCCGAGACTTTACCCAACACCGAACATAGAGTGGGAACACCTCCCCTTAGCCTTAGTAAAACCAACAGCTACATCTCGTGCCATTTACATTCCCGAAACCTTATTTAGGAGTTTTCCATTTCCATTACCCGTAGTTCCTAAGCATTCTCCGGTTCCCCAAACCTTCCCGACATTCCTGTCCCTGAGCCTATCATTTTATTCTACCAAAACAATAAAATATCCACATTATATGTATCATAAAACCAACCCTTCAATTCATACAATTCCTAATTCACACATAACCAGTATTGACTTTGCCAGACTCCTCGCCCGAAGGCCTAATCATAGATTCTCCCTTTCATTCTACACAATAATAGGAAATAAAAATGGCCAATCTAGTCTTGGAAAGAAACCTAGCCTACCTAGATGCCGAGCAGTTGTTCAATGCCCTTTCTGGCTCCGTGAAGGCATTCCCTGATGATTTTACAGGCCCGAATCCATGGTTTCACGTCCCTTTCACTGGAATCCCTCCTCCCCATGGCTCCCAAGCCTTGGAGAAGCCTACGAGGATTTTTGGAATAGCTCACATTTGTTTTTGGGATGAATGGAAGAGAATGAAATTAAAAACTCATTTTATGGGTTTTCTGGTCCCGTCGTTCCGCTATAGAGGTCCTTGCTCCGCTATAGCGGTACCGCCGTAGCAGAGTCAACCACTATGGAGAAGGTTGACCATCTTAACTTCCGCTATAGCGGTAATTATTCCTCTATAGCGGAGGTCGCCGTGGCAGAGTGGTAGCGCTCATCACGGACAGAAACTCGGAAAATTCTTGAAAAGAGCCCTTTTTACAACACACCTTGAATCCTCGATGTTTCAGAATAACCCCTTCACGTCAACCTCGATTTCGGGAGCTCTTCTTACCCGAATTCAATTCTGAAAAGTCCCCCGGAATCCTCTATGTCTTAGCTACACAGAAAACTAGCTCAAATCGAGACATCAAACCTAATCCTTACCTGGATTGCCCTGTACTATACCTCGCTCTAATTCTGGCCGAGGCTAGCCTAGCCTAGAATTTCCAACTCTCAACCCAGAAGTATTCTAACTCAAACTTGGCATGAAATGTTTACCCGTAACGACGAACCCGATCGTTACAACAGATACCAATTTACCCATCATTCATCCCCAAACGATCTCTAAAGGGGAAAGAGAAGAAGGAGCTCGCCCTCTGAACCTCGACGCTCTATCCTGACAGCGTAATTCTAACTTTACGCAAACCACCAAAACCTTCGAATCCCTTGGTATACCCAACTCAACCAAAATTTAATTCACTTCCACTCTGTCAAGGAATCCCTTCCTTCGAGCTACACAAGGCAACTAGATTACCCCTCCTCGAGTGCCCGAGAAATCTGGGGCCTCGCTGAAACACCGAAGCTAAAGAATTTCAACTAACGAACAACACAGTTTTTCCCTGCCAAGGGGACTAGATCCCACCATGGTGATCCCCTTCCCACTATACCCGGAGTTCTACTAGCCCGAACTCCATTCCGAAAGCTTCCTACGGGGCACTATGCCCCTCACATATCATCTTGTCACCTTACTCCTATCAACACTATGCACCGAGACACCACGTATCTCTAAACCATGCAACAATGAGGATTTCATTGGGTTCATCCTACCTTAAGACTTTCATCAACTCTCGTCTTGGGGGGGGAATTTCTACCTGGGCACTTATACTCTAACCAATGCTATGGCGAGAATACGCTCACCACTTAATGAGCAGTAACACTAGGTATTATCATGGTAACAAGAGACACAATAATGCTAAGGAAACCCATTTAATAACCCCGCTCCTTCAATCGACCCTACCACTAAGGATCATCAACACTAAACCAGTCAATAATCACCTCATCACATAGCCTATGAGCAGTGTATAATACTACTCGATCAATCATGGGTCATTTTGTCAAACTCTACATAGGTGACTATTCCCATCAATGGTCAGTCATAGTTTTACCAATCCCCCGGGCTACCATATCTACCCTTTCCTTTGGTCGCGCACGGATGCTAAGTATTCAGGCAAATCACATTATATGCACGCTATATAAGTTCTATAGTCGATTTCCTTATTTCACATGGCAGCCCGTAATGCAACTGTTGCCTTTAGAGGCCCCAGGAATGAATGAAAAACAGGGGGAAAACAGGGTGAGGCTTCTGCCTCGCGCTCTTCTGCTATAGCGGTGGCCGCTCTGCTATAGCGGTGGCCGCTCTGCTATAGCGGTTCCGCCGTAGCGATAACCATACTGCTACCGCGGTCTCGACGGTAACAGCCTAGAAACTTGAAATTTTCAGTAAGTGTATCCTTTCCCTTTCCCAGTTACCTTTGTTTAGTCCTGTAAATCCCGCCATAGTCTTAAACCACCCTTAAGATCATTCCTGGCATCAAACGCATTACAATTCAGCATAAAATACTATCAATTACAAAGAGTTAACACTAGACAATTGTTCCCAATAATATCTTCCCACCATTACAAACTAATGACTCCCTTGTTCCTATGGTTCCCAACCAAGTCCCAACTGTCCTGAAACCGAAGCTTCCCTACAGTCACAGTTTCCAATCCCTTATTATCTTAACCAATGATAATCCCTTTTCCAAAATGCAGTACCACTTTTAAATCAAGACTTTTAACAGCTTATCACAGCCTAAGGTACACATAATTTTTTACATTAATGACCCTCTGCAGACTCAACATGCACGGTAGACAATAATTTACACACATTTCAAGCAAGTCACACGAGAGTTGTACAACACAATATTTCAACTTCAAATTACAACCAAATCAAGTCACAACCAAATCAAGTCACAATCAAATCAAGTCACAACCAAATCAAGTCACATAATTTACTCTCTATTCATCCCATGGATGACCATTAGTCGATCATCCATGTCTTACCATAACTCCCGCTATTAAGCAATAATAGCCCTTGTCCTTGGTACTTATTCACATACCAACTACTTGAAACCTGAGTACCCACAAGTGTATATATCTTTTTCACTTATCATTTTTACCAACGATAAGACCCTGCCCAGCATTTAGCATACTGTTTTCCACTTGAATTACAAAACAAGAATTCTTTCAATCATTAATACATAACCAAGTTAAGACTCTTCACTAACTACAAATTTCAAGGCAACTCAGCAATTACACACCACAAAATTACAGTCATTCAAATAATGCAATACATACAATCACGAGTCTCAAGCTCTGACACTTAATCAAACCAGTTTCATCACCTTTCATTCGCTTCATGGATGACCGTTAGCCGATTCATCCATCCTTTATATAGCCTCCCAGGCCAGATACCAATTGGAACCTTCCCGGTTCTAATTTTCCTTGCTTGTCTTACTGCAATCGGAGTCCAATGACATCCTGACTTCGTTGAGATACCAATTGGAATCGAGAGATACCAATTGGACTCAACCCATACAAACAAGTGAAAGAAACGCACAAAAAGGAATGACAGAAGAGAGATGTTTCCTAGAATGTTTTATAGCTTCCCTAGGATTAGATGTGGACGTCTACACACCAATCCGCGGGACTCTATCTGACATTTTGCTCTTGTACTAGGAGACCGGTAACCTGGGCTCTGATACCATTTGTCACGACCCAACTATCGGGATGTGCGGGCACCTACTCTAATCCACCTAGATAGGAGAACTCTTACCACTCGAATCAACAGGCAATGCGAAAAAGAAAATAAACCATTAAATAAGTCTCATAATACATGAGGAATTCCTTTATAAATATTTAAAAAATCTTTATACAACAGCTTTCGAAAATTACACAACCTTTAAAACTTGCGGAATTTATTAACAATATAAACACCCTCCCCAGAACCTAGTCTAAGCCGGTACAAGAGATTCTACAAGATGAGCTTCTAACATAAAATGGACACAACTCCCACCACAGAAGGAAGTAGGAGCTGTTGGAAGATCACCGCAATCCTAAACCTGTGAAACATCACCAACCCTGCAACCAGACAATACCCAAAAAAGTATAGCAAGAGTAGAATCAGTACAAACACACATACTGGTAGGCATCATTGGCTGACCCGAATTCACTCCTACCATCATATAAAAATCAAGATAAAATGCAGAATGAAAATGCTCCACCCCTTTCAACATCACTCTTACCAGTCCCCCCTTTCGGAACCGACCTTCCTAACCTTTAGACTTACCAAGTCGCCTTATCCCTAGACTTCCCAAGTCACCTTATCCCTAGACTTCCCAAGTCTCATTTAATCCTTACTAATAATAATGTCCATACCTGGACTACCCTTCCCTTACCCAAGTCAACCGCCTTGACTAGATATTCAGACTTAACCCAGCTAACTGCCCAACCAAACCACTTATACCCGTAGTATTACTTACCAGTGTCTAGCCCTTCCCGGACCTCTCGGACAACTTTCATCCTGGTTATAACAACCAACAACTACAACCCCAGACTTTCTGTCGTACTCCCAATTGACCAATCAAATGAAAATCACCTAGCAACCATTAACACATGCAATGACAACAAAAGAGTTATATCTAATCCCTTTCTAATCCCAAAACCCGGACCCTCCAAGTATCCTCTAACCACACCTAAGTGTTCAACAGGCTACTCTGTCTACCCCAAGACCCATCCTTAGCTCATTAATCACAATTAATCCTTGACCGTCATTAGTACACTTAATGACAATAAATTATGAACTTATAACCTTTTTTACATAGTTTGACCCACCCGGTTTCCCCCTAACACATCTAGGTGTTAACATGACAACCCGGTCTACATCAAGACCAACTAATAATTAACATCATAACCTGGTCTACACTAAGACCAACTAATAACATGATATAACAACCCGTCCTTCACCAAGACCAAACTCATAACATGATTATAACAACCTGGCCTACGCCAAGACCAAACTCATAACATGACATAACAGGATTTCCGGTCCCTCAAGGACTACCAATGAATATCACAATTCAATAAAAATAGCCCAGTCCACTCACGAAACCAATAACAATCAATGTAGTACAACAATATCAATGCAATGCAATAATACCAATGCAATGATGCAGTAAAATAAATTCGTACTAGGCGTGGTACCCGAGCCAACCATTAGTATTTCGTACCAGGTGTGGTACCCGAGCCAATCATTTGTTATACCTGTACCAGGCATGGTACCCGTGACAACCGTTAGTATACCCGTACCAGGCGTGGTACCCGAGCTAACCATTTGTTATACCCATACCAGACATGGTACCCGAGCCAACCATTAGTATATCTTGTACCAGGCGTGGTACCCGAGCCAACCAAATGTCAATCAATCCATAGTCACAACAATGAACAAACAACTTGTAAACCAACAAGCAACACACCATTCATTTCACAGACTGTAAAACAGGACTCTTAGACATTCTACACAATTCATCAAAGTCATGCAATTCATACAAACACTTAGATAAGAGTACACAACATATATTCCTAACAATTCCCTAAGCAATGTATCTCATACAAGCACTTAGATAAGAGTACTCATCATACAATATTTACCAAAATCGTAACCATCACCTACCCCTCCCCGGGTGGATGACTTAGCCCAACCTTAGTCCGAGGATCAACCCGTTTCCCCTTACTGATATATAATGAACGAATTCCTTTCTTAGCATAATTTAGCAACTACGTGATTCCCAAGACTTTACCCAACACCGAACACAGAGTGGGAACATCTCCCCTTAGCCTTAGTAAAACCAACAGCTACATCTCGTGCCATTTACATTCCCGAAACCTTATCTAGGAGTTTTCCATTTCCATTACCCGTAGTTCCTAAGCATTCTCCCGATTTTTCGAACCTTCCCAACATTCCAGTCCCCGAGCCTATCATTTTATTCTACCAAAATAATAAAATATCCACATTATATGTATCATAAAACCAATCCTTTAATCCATACAATTCCTAATTCACACATAACCAGTATTGAATCTGCCAGACTCCGTGCCCGAAAGCCTAATCATGGATTCTCCCTTTCATTATATACAATAATAGGAAATAAAAATGGTCAATCTACTCTTGGAAAGAAACCTAGCCTACCTGGATATCGAGCAGCTGTTCAATGCCCTTTCTGGCTCCATGAAGGCATTCTCTGACGATTCTGCAGGCCCGAATCCATGGTTTCGCGTCCCTTTCGTTGGAATTCCTCCTCCCCATGGCTCCCAAGCCTTGGAGCAGCCTAGGAGGGTTTTTGGAATAGCTCTCGTTTGTTTTTGGGGATGAAGGGAAGAGAATGAAATTAAAAACCCATTTTCTGGATTTTTTTGGTCCCGTCGCTCTGCTTTAGCGGTACCATCGTAGCGGAGTCAACCGCTATGGCAGAGGTTGACCGTGTTGACTTTCGCTATAGCGGTAATTATTTCTCTATAGTGGAGGTCGCCGTGGCAAAGTGGTAGCGCTCGTCACGAACAGAAACTTGGAAAATTCCTGAAAAGAGCCCTTTTTACAACACACCTTGAATCCCCGACGTTTCGGAATAACTCCTTCACGTCAACCTCGATTTCGGGAGCTCTTCTTACCCGAATTCGATTTCAAAAAGTCCTCCGGACTCCTCTATGTTTTAGCTACACAGAAAACTAGCTCAAATCGAGACATTGAACCCAATCCTTCCCCGGATTGCCCTGAACTATACCTCGCTTTAATTTTGGCCGAGGCTAACCTAGCCCAGAATTTTCAACTCTCAACCCGGAAGTATTCTAACTCGAACTTGGCACAAAATATTTACCCATAACGACGAACTCGATCGTTACAGAAGAGGGGTAAAATAGTCAAAACACATAAAAATTCAAAATTGCTATAAGAGTTGTTACGAAATAGAAATCAGACCATCAATCACTATAAGGGTTGTCCAATATTATATGAATAAATGGGATGCTTGTCCAAGTATATGAACCTTGCGAGTCCTCCATGGGTCATAGCTAGCTATACATAATAGCAGGTGTATACACAACATATGCATTTCACTCATTTTACTTATTTGTATGGTACTTGAACAATATTTGATATGATTGGTGATTGACTGAGTTGACTCATCTGCATTATTTTGAGATGCAATAAACTGTTGATTTAAATTATATCCTTTTTGCCGTGATTGCTATTTGTTAGCCTAGATGTGGCTTTCTTGTTTGCAGGTTCATGTAGATTGTACTGAATAATGGAGAGTTTGGGTGGTTCTCGCCATCACTTTAAATTAGAGTCAATCGACGATGCTACTGAGTACTTGTGTTTTAGTACTCATGCTTGTTTCATCTGCACTTTTATGTGTAGGTTCTGAGTACGAAGCTCTGGATTGTTGATTTGCCCTTTGTGCATAGATCCTGTCTTCGAGATTCGAGATAACTACTGGCTGATCTGTGGCTTCTCAGGATTTTTTCGATGTTTTCTTCTTATGTCGCCTTTCTCTTGAATTTTGAAGTATTTCAAACTCTCAGTTGTACTCTTACTTCTATTAGAGACTTGTGCCTTGTGACTACTAAATTTTCAGATGGTTTTCTTGAAGTTTTGATATTGAAGCTTGTTTTCCCTTTTATTACTTCTGCGTATTCATTGTAAAACTTGTTGATTTTGTTGGGTTGGCTTACCTATTATGAGGAGTGGTAGATATCATCACGACTGAGTTTTGGATCGTGACATATATCGTTGAGATTTTAGCAAGTATTGACTTTGTCAGAAACTCATAGTTAAAGAAATAATACGAAGGTTCAAACCTTAGGAGCACTTTAAAAAGTTGTGTTAATACTCCCTTTCTAAAGATCAATTAAAAGATCAATTAAGCTTATAGCTAACTTATTGTCCCCCTTTACAGTGAGAAGTGATACAATTAGAACTTAACCTTAGATTTGTTCCATAAGACAGAGAGAGTTGTGGGGTGAGAAACATTTACATGCTCTTAAACCCCCAACTACATTTAAGTAATTGCTCATCTTTACCAAAAATGTCATCATCCCGGTGACTTAAATTCTAAGTAAAACTACTAAACAATAAAGGAGGACTATTTGAAAGAAAACAAATGAACATTGTCTTAATTTGGGAGTTTTGAAAATAGGGTTCTTAAATGGAACTTCTCCACTTTCTCAATCCAATAAGACATAAGTTCTTCCTTGACATAGATAAACAGGCAAAATAGTAACAAAAGTCTATGATCAAAACAGTGGGGACTTAAGAAATTACCTGACTTTGGGAGCTTTGGCTATAAGGTTTGGGTCAAACTCAACTTTATTCAATACTCAAAATCAGACTTGGTTATTGCATTATCAATCTTAATAGATAGACAAAAATAAAGACAAAGAAGAAAATTAGAAAGAAAGAAAAGAATAGAGCAGGCAGACTTATGGAGTTTTTAAATTTGAGAGCATTTTGAGATATTGTTAAGTTAAACTCAACCTTACTCAAATCAAATCAAATCAAATATGAAAAAATCATACTTCATTTAAGAAAAATTAAACAACCTTTCATATTCAGAAGGAAAGATGAGATTAGATGTAAGGCATAATATGAAGCAAGCCTCTTAAGGCACATATAGCTCTAAGGATACCATGAGGCCCTAAAGTTCAGAAGCAACCAAAGAAAGTTGAGTAAATACTCAAGTTTTACTATGAGCTCAACTAAACTTAAGATCTACTCCTTATTTCCTGAACAAATGACCCATAAAGAAACAAATAGCCAACTTAAGAAAAAGAAATATTGGAAATAAACAAACTAACATATGTGCCATAAAACATTATGTTTTTGGGAAAAAATATGAGTAAACTCAACCTTATTCAAACTCAAAATTTAAAAAAATAGTTTTATGGATCAACTAAGATACTGTAAGCATTTCATAAAAGGAAAAATATATAAGGGGAAAGAGATGGGGATTCTATCTAAGTATTTAGAGGGTAAAAGGGGGGGATTCAGGTCGATTTTCACTGCACATAATCCCTGAGTTGATTTGAATCATCTCAGTGAGTATATTTTGTTGAGCATAAAAGGAAAGAAGATGGAGAAATATCCATTTAGTTCTTTTTCATCCAAGATGTAGTCAATTTGACTATTTCTAGTTCACAACTACAAAATATTTCTTTCGAGAATAACTAATTTGAGAAAAGTTTTCAAGTAACATTCAGCTAATTCAAACAGATTTTGGAGGGATGTAAGCTACAGTACAAGTTTCAACATCATCCTAGACCTTACTCTTACTAAAGGGTAATTCCAATTTCATCTTTATTTCAGAGATACCAACCATTCTCATATAAATCAATGCTACAATTGAATAACTGAAATTGAACAGCTTGTGATCATACAATTTTGATTAAACAGAACAACATGGGATGAATTTAAACAAATAAAGTAGGAACAACACCAATCGATTTCAAGGTTCATTAGTCGGCTGGAGAGGAATGAGGCGAGTTGGGACGGGAGGGGGTTGGTCATTTAGAGGAGAATTTGGGCCGGGTAAAGTGGGTATTGGGTTGGGTTAGGGCAAAAATTACCAAGAAAGATGTTAAAAAGAAGCTGTTGAATATGACTGAGTTTTAGGAGTTAAATTGGCTAAAATTGAATTTAAAAAATAGCCACTTTGTTATGACTAACTGTAACAAAAAAATATATGATGAAATACAAGAGCCCTTACTCAAGAGGGATTCTCTTTCTCTTATTGTCAGAAGTCAAATAGTTAAGTTCAGTTGGGGCAACTGGGTCAGACGATATTATTAGTGAAGCTTTTGTGATAAGATACAAAAATTTATATTTGGGTCTTGGACAGATATACTCAACTAGTACAAATAGAAAGGCTTGTCCAGTGAATGATGACATTAGCGAGCAAACTACAAAAGGGTCTTGCTAAATTGACTCAGAAGGAATTAATTATTTTTTAATTATAATTAAAGACACTTTGAATTAGCATAAATAAAGTAAAAATTGAGATAAATTAATTATCTAAATTAATCAAATAAATTTCTTAACTCAACATAGCAATTTAAAAAGTAGACTACTTGTCATAGCTAGCCGTAAGTGACCCAATTTTGACAAAAAATGAAATACATTCTAAACTAAGAACTTGTTTTTGACATAAATTAATTTTTAAATTTAATAAATATACTTAAAAATAATACATGATTACATATAAAATATATAGCATATATTAGGGTATTTTTCCAAATAAAATGGCAAAATAACACTAAAAATAAGTTAGAAAATATTTTCACTTTGTAAAACAAATCTTTTACTCTATTTGAAATTCATGAAGCTTGATCAATTAAAATAATGTAAGGGTCAAAATTAGGTGTCAACAATGTGTCGAATCTGGAAAATAATTACAGCTAACACGACACAGAAAGAGATACACATTTAATTTTCATGACCAAATAATTAAAAAAATAGAAACAACTCTTATTCATACATCTCTCTTTTTTGTCCTGCTTCTTTCTTCCTCCTTTTTTTCTGATTAATAGATGTAAAAAAATTATTACCTCTAATAAATAAATGGGGAGAAAGATTAGGATATTTGGTGATAGAGACAGGAGATATAAAATCTAATGTACTAAAATAAAAAAGAAAAAGAGGAATAGAGATCGAAGATAGTCACATGTGTGTGAGAGAGGGAGGAAGTGCACACTAAAGCTTTTTAAAAAATTGAGCTACAGTGAAATGACTATGCAGGGAATAAAAGAAGAATGAAGCCAAATTTGGTAGACTAGAAGGACGACGGACATTGGGCCGTAGTTATCTCTGCACTAATTTCTTAGAAGGTAAAGTTTATTTTTGAATTATTTTTTTGTTTTGTTTTGTCACACAGACAGTATCATGTACCCCTTTTGGCATCTCTACTAATTCGAATTTGCATAGTATAAGATCCAGTAAAAGGAGAACGCTTCTTATCAGGTTTTATTTTCTAAATACGATTTTTAACACTTTGCTTATGTACAACTACAAAGTACCAAACATTCTAACTGGATTAGATTAATATCAATGGATCATTTATCAGTCATTCATTGAATGATAAATAACTACAAGTGACGGAGATAGATAATTTAAATAATGGAAAATCAAAAGAAAATAATATCGAGAATGATTGAAAAAGTGAAAACAAGACTAGATATTTTAAGCTCAAGTCAAGACCTCTAGCTAAAAGTGAAAAAGTTCTATCCATCCCATCACAACTCTGAATGATATTCTCAAGCTTATTATAGCGACTGAGCTGGGCTAAAGTGAATTTGTTCTCCATATATAATGAAGTGAACATAATTTGATTCTTTTATCTTTCTCCATCTATTCCTTAAAATTAAGGGTCGTTTAGCTGGTGGAATAAGAGATTATAATTTTAAGAGAAATTATTAATTATCTTATCATATGTTTGGTATAATTTTTATTCTAGGATTAGAAATTCAAAATTATTTTTACAATAATTGTTATATTATTTTTATTCACTTTTATGTGTAGAGTAACAATCTCGAAATTAGTAATCCGTCTCATGATAAAATAACAAAATGATACATTTACCCTTCTCTAAAGCTTTTGTTTCAAAGTTTTATAAAAAAAAGACAAGGTTAAATTGGAAATAAAAAGTTTATCCCAATTATTCAATTTAAACCAAATATATATTTTATATTATATCTCATTTTAGTCTAATTAACCAAATGTTACCAATAAAATTACTTCACTAAATAATCTTGCCATTATTTAATTTTTTTATTACAATCCGATCACTATAATCCAAGGATAAATTGCTCCCCCACTTCTATAAAGACTAACTTCATCTTCAAATTCGATTTATGCCTGCAGTGATATCCTAATGTTGTTTTCACATTCTTTGTAAACATCATATCGTGTTTAGACAAATCTGAAGATTGATATTTCATGTGAATCAAGATCGATCTGGAGAGCTATGTGATAAAGTTATATAATTGAATTTGAAGTTGTTGCATTAAAGAGAAGGAATTTAGCGATAAATTCTAGATAGCATTCACTCGTGGAGTTTTAGACAGGTAAGTTCTTCGCATCGATCAATCAAGCGAATGCTAAAATTGTGTTACCAATCATATTATTCGAAGTTGATTTATTTTACTCTAGAAGAAAAAATTAATTTTATTCACTTACATACTCATCTCATTTATAAACATTTGCAACCAACATTTCAGTTGAAGTTGCGATTTGCAGTATACATCTATTTTATTAATTCATGGATTTTTTTTTTTGAAGTGTTATTTTTTTTTTATGTAATTGATATTTTAAAATTTCTTTTAGAAAGGTGCACATTATTTTTGCTTGGACAAAATAATTAAAATATTGAATTTAAAAGGAATAAGAATTGATTAGATAACTTGAAAAAAAATTATTTTTGTTTATTTTTATTTACATAAACAAAAAATATAACTAAGAAAGGTAGTATGATCGCTCTCTGACGCACGTTAAAAACCTAGGCCCATGTTAGTGGTGTAACCTTGAGTTGTTACTAGAATGGCCAAAGGTAGAAAAAATAAAGTGACAAACAAGAGACAACTATTACATACTAAGCTAATAATGATTCATAAAAGGAGATCAGACAAAAAATTGATAGCAGCTGAACAAAAAAACTTGGCATTGCTCACTCCTGTGGTGGTGATGAGTTCTTTCCCCAATATTTTGATGTCCATCCAAACAGTGGGTTCAATCCAAAAAAACTGATAGAAAAATATGATCAAAGAGTGCTAGAGCAACAGAACAATATTTTATTCATGCAGGACAACCTTGTCGGCAGAGAGTAATGGGACTAAGAGTCCATATGTGGCCAATTTGGCTACGGGTGGACCTTTGAAGGTTGTACATGGCACTCGAGAATCTATGAACATATCTATGTATATGAATGTACTTGTGACTGTAGCTCAACAACAACACCCAGAGGATGTAACTATGAAAAAGAATTGAACTACTTTCAATCAAAAGAACAATTAGTTGCTAAAGTAATAATACTCAATTTTGTTGCCCCTATAATAATAAATGAGGGAGAAGTGGTGAAATTATGCAAGGATGAAATATATATGGAAACAGAGAAGTGAAAATATGCCCTTATCTTATACATGTGGTAGGTGCTTCTCCTACCATTGCTGATCTTGAAAGATATATCTCTGCACAATGAAATTACAATGCAAAATCTATTATTTTTTATTATGATAATAGTTATTTCTTAGTGAGGTTTGCTAGTCTGGATGATAGATATGAGGTGCTTTACTTAGGAATATATATGCTTAGCGATAAACCTATAATTGTTAAATCTTAGGCTTTAGATTTTGATCTTAGCAAAAAAGTCCTGCAAACAATGCCCATTTGAGTGAAATTCCCTAACCTCCCCTTGAATTGTTGGGGGTTGAAATCACTGAGCAAGATTAGTAGTGAATTGTTGGGGATGAAATCATTGAGCAAGATTAGTAGTGATTTGAGATTACCTTTATATGTTGATGAATGTATAACTAAGATTGCTAGAATTTCTTATGCAAGAGTGCGATTGATCTTGATATTACCAAGGATATTCCATTCTCTATTAAAGTAAGGATCCAAATGGGAAAATATTTAATCAGAAGGTGATTTATGAATGAATTTCTGCATATTGTTCTAAGTGTCTACGGGTTGAACATACATGTCCATATGTTGCATCAATTACTGAATTACCTGTCCAAATGAATAAACAATAATAGAAGGACTCTTTGTTTTTACGTTTGTATACACGCTCGGGATTGTCCAATGAGTGCTTGCTCTTTCCCGTGGTTATAACTGCTCTTTTAGTAGTAAACTCATTTATTTATATATATATATAAAAAAGATAGTAGTAGATGCAAAAAAAAAGAGAGGAGAAGTATCAATAATGCATCATCGATAAAAGAGTGTGGTAAAAATGATACCAAAATTTTATGTGACAAATAATTTGTAGTCTTTTATAAATTTATTTTTTATTTTATGTCTTTTAGTTTTGTATACAAGCTCGAAGCTATTCAGTGAGTGCTTGCTCTTTTCCGTGGTTGTAACTGTTCCTTTGATAGTAAACTCATTTATTTATATATATATAAAAAGATATTACTAGATGCGAAAAAAAACAACAAGGAGAAGTATCAATAATGAATCATCGAGAAAAGGGTATGGTAAAAATGATACCGAAATCCTATGGGACAAATGATTTGTAGTTTTTTATAAATCTATTTTATGTTTCTTTATGAGAGATTTTCATATTTATTACATAAGAGATCTGAAAATATCATCTTCTTTCTATTTAATTTATAAGTGGTCATAAGAGATCATTTCCTCAGATTTCCTCAAATAATATTACTAGTAACAATTTTTTTGGCCAATTATAAACTTTGTGCATGACAATGAATAATTTTCTTATGCTATTGAGTTAGCTTGACTTATTTCAAATATAACGTGATAACATTAAATATATAGTAACTAATTTATAATAATGATAGGTTAAATTATATATGATAATGTAATTATTTATAATATATAAAGTTAAATACTAAATAATATATTAGCTGTAATTCTTGCCATGATCAAGTGTATTTGCGACTAGAAATAATGGTTATAAGGATTAGTGTAACATTAACGGGTTAAACTACTATACTATACGTTAAGAAAAATAATAAAAGTGGGACGGGGGAAATTTCTTCTAAGCTTACATTAAGGGTGAAAAAGATATTGCAAAAACTATTCGGGGGTTGCAAGGCAATTACTTCAAATAGTAGATGAAGAAAGAAACAGAATTTCCCACCCAAAAGTTGTAAACCATAACCGCCATAATCTTCACATTTGAAAGTTGCAGTTTGCAGTTGAGCTGAATTCAGCCGCCATTAGAGATGAGCAGTCCAACTGATCAACAAGTTTCTACGGAGAAAGGCGAATCCTTCGCTGATCATTTCTACAAGAATTGGATTCCAATTGTGACTAAATTGGCGGATCAGCTCTACAATTTTTGCGAGCAGCATTTCCGGTCAACTACAGAGGCGAGAATCTCTGACATCAACGATCGAATCAGTGTGTGCATCCGAGCACTCGATTCAGTTCCTCAAGGTAGATTTCTCATCCAGAAAAAAAAACGCATTCAATTCAATTTCTCAAGTACTCATGAGAATGAGTTTAAGTGGTACGAATTGGTGCAGAAAAGAGGAAATCGGAATATGAATGTTCTCGATTCGAGTATCTAAGAGGAAAGGTGTATAATGCACTTCCTGGTATTTATAATGAGGAAGCAGAGCATCATCTAAGGATTGCTGTGAGTGAAAGCAGAATTACATTGTTTGAATTTGCGTTTGGTTTCCTTCTTACTGTTAATTTTATCTTCCAGACTAAATTGGATCCGAATCTGCTGGATGCTTGGAATTGTCTCGCCATCTGCCTTGCAAAGAAAGGAGATTATAATGGAGCTAAAGAAAACTTCGAGTTTGTCATTAAAATGGTTATTTTCGCTACTTCTTCAGTTCTGAAGTTTTCCGTTCTCTAAACTTCAAACATTACCTTCATTTGATGGTTTCTTCATCTTTTATTTAATTTAGGATGAACACAGCATAATTTTACGTCAACTTGCTGAGCTTGAACTGGCGTATGCACGAGGTGAATTTTGGCCTCTATGATGTGATTCTTCTGTTTTTTTCTCCTTATAGATGTTTTGGTAGTCTTGGATTATGACTTTCAATTGAATATGATTTTTACCATTGTTAGAATCTTCATTTAACAAATCAAAGCGAATGTATACACTTCTTTTTCTTAGTGGCTGCTGCTGATCTGTTCTTCTTCTGATTGTATATCTGTTTCACAGTTGCTGAAGATCCAACACATCATATTGCTGAATGCATCAAATATGCCCAAAGGACACTCACTCTGGATGACAAGGATGGACGTTGTTTATGTAAGACTGCGAACAGAATCTAGCTACCTCTGAGATTCTCTGATATTGTGACATAAGCATTCTGTGCTTTAGCACTCTCAGCTTTGCCAATTTGCCAAATGTTTTACTTGGTGTTTGTCAATGAATTGAGTTCACCCTTCACTTATTGTATAGCTATAGTTAAGAAGTAGCATATAATTACGTTAAAGATAGATTAAGGTGCAGAAATTACATACTTTGGTACATGGAACCATAAAGTAGCAAATGTGCAGTACGTGAAATTCAATAAAGTGTATGTTATACTTATGAAAACAATCAAGTTTCCTGCTCTACTATAATCTACTTTTCTCATTCTTAGTGTAGTTAGATATTTAACTGTATCTGCGCACAGTTTTAGCTGTAATAAACATTTTGATAAATCCAATTTTCAAGTCCTTCACTGAGCTTTTTCATCTGGTTGGTAGATATATTAGGAAATGCATATTTCACTTCCTTTCTTCTGGATGGAGGATGGAATCACGATAATGTTCTACTGGCATTAGAAGCATACGGAAAAGCTGTAAGTAGTTGTTACAATCTTGTCTCTGTATATTTATTTCCCTTTATTTTAAAATGAAATGTAGATGTACAGTATTAGCTCCCTGCAAGCCTAGCAAGCCTTGTTTTTTTTAGATACTTGGAAGTTTCTTCTGATTTTCTTCCCTATTTCAGGAGAAAATTGGCATCATGAAGTCACACCCCAATCTTCAATATGACAGTGGCATTGTAAGTTTTGGAAAAAAAAAACTGATTTTCACTTATGAACTGTTCTACCATATTGGATCTTTCAAAACACAAGGTTCTCAATTGTTGACAAATATCGCCTCATATTTTTATGATCGTGTCATTAAGAAGCAGAGTTAGAAAAACTAAAAAGAAAGAAAAGACAAGACACCATGTATCAAGTTGTATGCTTCACCGTGCAGCAAGGAAGGGATATAAGATTGCAACTCTATGGTTTTCTTAACTTTATTTTTCACTTTTACACCGACTTCTTGTGTGGATCACAGATAGACCTCCTTTCATCATCTTGAAGGTTGTAGAGAATGTCACCAAAATAAGCTTGTCTCTCTCAGGATTTGAGAATCATTAGGATCTATGTTGATATATAAAGATCCAAAGGAATGAAACCATTCAAGAAGAAGACACTGGAAACTTTACAGATAAGACAAAAGTCGGTAAACCAAGGGAAAACATAAATGATTTAAAATAGAAGCATTCTTTCATAAAATAGGAGATACTTACACATGATGTACTTTGAACGACACATGAGGATATAAATTAAAATACAAGTGTGTAAATAGGGAAGTACAGCTTTGAATTAGAAAGACAGCCAGATTAAAAAGAATTGGCTTAAGAAATCTGCTGCCTATGTGAAAGGTTTTTCTGTGCTTATTCTTGTCCAGCTTTTTTCAAGCTCGAAAGTTCATATGCTTAGTGAAGAAAGAACTAAGAGTCTCTAGAAAAACCTCACCTTAATTCATCTTCACATTTTATGTGTGCATATATCATGATATCTTAAATATAGTCTTGCTTTCCCCTTTTTAAAATTCACTGCAAGTTGGGCAAATCTGATATTTGGATATTCAGGTGAATAGATTTCAGGAGAACTACAAGAGGTCCCTCATTTGTTTATCAAATGCTGTCACAATGAATCCTGCTCTTGATGCTTCACATCAAGTGAAACTGACGCTCCAGCTTCTTGACAAATTAGAAGGATTACTTCAGGTAAGATTATTTGATTGTGGTTATTTTATATAAAGCATCTGTAAGTGATATTCTAATCGGTTGCATTAAGAACGGCATGATTGACGATATTAGAAATTTAGAATCTTAAGGGAAGTGGGTATGATCAAAGGTGCATTCTTTCCAGCATATAAGCAAAGTGCAGGCCAGTGATAACTATTTACAAGAGGTGTTCAAGGAGTCACAATCCCTCCAATTGCACGTCTCACTTGTCCAACTCCCAACATGACACAGTGGAGTGCTTTGATGTGTTCACACATACCTGTCACTAATATGAAACTCTAACCTGTTTAAACACTGATTTCATCATCAGAGTTACCAGGGAAATCTCTGTTTCCTAATATAACATAATGTATGATGAGGTAGTCCTTAAAGAAGATGGCTTCCGAGATAACCAGTCAATATCTACAAAATTTTGCTCTGACAACCTTTAGGTAACAAGTACTAATGATAGCTAGGGGGGGACAGATGTAACATGAAATTTGGTTTTATAGTATGACAGGAAAAACACCAAAAAATAGTCATGCTTTTCAATGATTTCTGAATTGACTTCATGTGTAGGTTTGAGGTGCAGTTGATGATTGATTCTGGGAATATAGCCAAACAAGTAGAGACAAGGAAACTGCAATAGGCAGCTAAAGTTATGCGGAATTAAGAGTTATTTGGATAGGAATATTCAAGTTAGGTGTCTAAGTTCGTAATACAATTTGTATCGTTGTGCTAAAATAGATCAATTTGATCAACTTGGTAACTCTACTATGGCTTCCCCAGATAGCTTGGAAAAGTTTCTCCTACTTTTGACCAAATTTTTTCTGAATCCTTTTCACTTACTGGAAGAAAATAATTTTAACAAATAGAAAAGGAATACTTATCATCACATACAAATAGTTGCAAAAGGTAGTCAGGCACAATAAAGGTATCCATTTGGACAAAAGGTTTAAGCATTAAGCATAAGGACATATCTAGAAGAAAAGGAGATGAGGTAAATGACCGTTTCTTGTGTCCTTAAATAGTCCAATTTATTTGTTCAACGAGTTGAGTGAGCAGCAGCATAGCCCTGTATTGACTGAACGGGGTGCGTGGGGTAACATTTTAGTTGTTTCTTCTTCTTTCATTTCTTGAACTTTTCCAAGAAACAGGAAAGTTATGATATAGTCTTTCAAAAAATGATGCCTTAGATTCTCAGTTTTTAAATGTTTTCTTCTTTTGAAGCTGTTAAGACATTATGAATGAGATTGTGAAGGATGCATTTGAATTATGTGATCCTGCTTTTCAGTGTAAGAGTAATGACAAGAGTAAGGGGAAGAGTAAGGGAAAGAGTAAGGGAAAGAGTAAAGGAAAGAGTAAGGGAAAGAGTATGGAAACAAGCTTGTCTTCCCTGATCCAGTCACTTGCTACTATTGATTGTAAGGCTTTACATTCTTCTTAATTTAACTGTAAACATTAAGGTATATGATTTAGCTATTTATCTATTAGTTGAGATAATGTGCTTTCTTGCAGTGAATCCTTCATACAACAGAGCAACCATGGATCTCTTAACTGAAGGCCTTAACAAAGGGATTGCAGTTATAGGAGCAGTCCGGTGCTTAGTTAAGTATGACTATAACACTCCAGTGTAAGTTACTTGATCTTGGATGAACCCACACGAGTTGATCTTTTTATCACTCTGATTATTTTAAGTATTTACTTTAAAAGTGAAAGTTACTTGGCTGAGCATCCCTACTTTATGCTTAAATACTTATTTCTCAATGTGTATTCTTATTCTACAGATACTATGTTCTCTGTGACTCTAAGGAGAATAGTTTTGTACTTACAGTGTTCGGCATACGGAAGGAAGCAGTAAGCACTACTTTATGCTGTTTTAATGTTTCTTGTTACATTTGTCCGTTAAGATCTTCATTCCTAGAAAAAAGTGGTCTGGTGAAGTAGAGTATCTTGGAGAAACCGAGATTAGAAAATCAACAAATAAATTTCAGATATTGACCCGTTAGTTTGCTGCTAAACTGCTGCAACAGAGACATGCCTAAAAAATAAGCATAGGATCTTTCCTCCCTTTTGCCACTTCCTGGATGAAAAATTAGCTAGAAGGGGAGGCACCTCACTTCGTTAATACGTAACCAAACACTAAAGATAAAAAGGAGAGAATACTAAAGTGAGTTAGCATTTCAAATTTTTTCTGTAAATTAGAATAGTTTGTTCCTATACTTTACTATTGAACACCATTTTTATCTTGATTCTCTCATTCGTCCATCCTTCAATAGATTTCAGTAGCCGCTTAAATAATTCATAAGTGAGCCCGAATATCTCTTTGTATACCTCTCCAATGGTGATCATCTCATTCAAAATCTGATTTTGGTTTGTGTCAGCCCCACCCAATACTTTTCTAGTGAATAAATGTCATATCTTTGAATATTTATCCTACTTCAGTCTGTTTGGTGACATATAGCCTACTAAAATGGAATAGAAAATGAAAATAACATAAAAGAAGCTTCTTTTAGGAAAGGCATGGTCTAGGAAAAGTTGATTCTGGAAGGACAAAAAGAAACAAAAAGGAAAAGAAATGAATAATGACACAAGAACTATGAGTCATGCCAATACTGTTTTGTATCAGCTCATCATAGAGTGATTTGGTGATATTTAGTTGCTGTAAGCATTTACGATCCAGCTCCACGTTAGATTTTCACATCATTACTTAACTAACTACTCTTGTTGACAGATTAAACAAGGAGATCAGGTCACACTATTGGAACCCTTTTGCAAATTTGTTGATTGTGAATGGTACGGAAAGGTAAACTCGTTATAATATCTGTGGTATTTCACATTCAATGCTATTCCAAATATGTCATTTTGCTCTCTCTATCATTTTTTATTTATTTTTATAATGTAAACACCACATATTAGATGTGTTCTATCAGTTTATATCCCGTCGTTTGTCTTTCGACTCCACCTTATAACACCTTAGGGTAGGGTGCACTTGAGCCTTTAGCAATGGTAATTTGATTTCAATGGTATGATAAAATTGGCAAATTACTGGCAATAGGGAGTTAGTTTGGTCTCATTCTGCCCTAAACTGGAATATGGAGTCATTTCTTGCCATTTCTGAATTAAGTAACATTAGCAAGTTTCCAAATGAATTAAGCTGGCTACTTTTGGCATGTGAGGAATTGGGTACAGGAGGTTTAATGCTAGAATAATAATAATCACATTAACCATTTTCCTTCCTCATTTGATTTACAATAATCTATGAGCCAAGTTTTGTCACTCCTCACTAATAATTGTTATTTTTCTGCAGCACTATCTATTCAAGTCTGTGCGAGTTAATCTTCTGGAACAAGTCCTTGTAAATGGAAATGTTCTGTCTCCTAATTTTGCTCTTCGTGAATCAATACTATACGCAAAACCGAGGGCATGAGAAGTCTACAATAATCTTCTGTAAAATGTCTGTAAGCTACCAACATAAAGATACATTCAGTGGGATTCATATGTGTCTTGTACGTATATGTGTCCAGGAAACAAAACTAGCTAGGAAAAATACTTAAATGCTTGTCTACTACATGCAGTAGGTAGGGGAACTTGATATGAGATAAACTCTGCTGCCCATGATGTACTTTCAATCTGACAATGCCATTTCCTTCAGCTGGATTTTAGATCATATATTTCTCTGACTAGTATAAAGCAATTTATGTTCTCTTTGTAGTTCTTCTGTCGAATCCCATATTTCACTTTTGTAGTCCTGTACCAAACTGCCCTCCAAATTTATACCTTGTCTTGTGATAATCCAAGGTACTGGGCTGGTAGACAAGTTGCAGCGGAAGCACACAAGGATCACAAAAACTACATAGTAATCTAGATAATATAAAGGTGGAACTCATCGGTAACTCCTTAAAGTTGGCACGACTTTTAACTTAGACACATCAACTAAGGGTTGTTCATTTTAAATACCTCAAGCAGGGGTTTGCTGTGTCATTTTGACACTTTTTGTTGAAATGACACAGAAAGTGTTGCTCACTTTCTTTAGGCGCGTTAAATGGATTTCAAACAATATTTTTCCTTTTTTTTTGGCAAATAAATCATCTTTTCTCTCTCATTATTTTATACTATTAATTAAATTTTAAAAAACAAAAAAATAATGTTTGAAGTTGTCTTCTCCGGCAGCTTCCTTTTCGATCTCTTTCTTTTTCCTTTTGTTTATTTTTTTTAAAATTATTACTTAAAAATAATTTGTGAGTTAAATTTTTCTTTTCAATCACTATTTTTTTAATTTTTTTCAGATCTAAAAATATTGTTACTATTTTATTCGTCGAAAAAAATGGAGAACCTCCCGGAAAAAATGGAGAATCCGCCAGAAAAAATGGAGAGCCGTCGTCGAAAGGTTAAGACGATTACAAAAGATCGAATCTATAATTTAAAATTAAAAGAACATTAAATCTACGACAAAAAAGAAAGAATCAAAATATAATCAGAATCAAAAAAAAAAAAAGAATAAGAAGAAGATTTGTAAGAAAGTGGGGGTGGGGGTAACGGGAAAGTGGGATGAAAGGAGGAAGAAGAGGTGGGGTGGGGTGAGGTGTGTGTGTTTAAGAAATAGAAATTTTATTTATTTTTCTTTTGCTAAAATTAGATTGTTCTTTTTTTATATATATAAATTTATTTTTAAATTATTATTTTACACTCAAATGCCACGTGTCCTCTTTTAATTTGTCATCATGCCATGTCATCCGCGAACTATCACTCACACTTTGTAAATGTAATTGATTGTCAAAAAAGTGTCAAAGTGACACATCAAAATCCTACATGAGGTGTTTAAAATGAACAAGTCTCATGTGACGGATATATAATCCATCTGCATGGTTTTCACATGAAAACTTATAAGCAATAATAAAGGGGTATCACCAATCTCAAGGTCGAGATATGGATTCTATAAAATAATTATTATTTCACAAATGTAATTTGTTATCGTCCAATCTATCAGGAATGTATTGACCCACAGTAGGGTCTCACCTTTTGACAGATCAAGATGATAAACAAATTACATTGATCATAATAATTATATCAAGATTAAGAGTATAAGTACATTTAATGATCTAGAGAAGTTGTTATATAAATATTCAGAACATAAACAAGCTTCTCTACTTGGTCCGTTCAATACACACGAAAAGCGTATTAGCACAAGAAGTTGGAATGAAACCACTCCCATAATCAAAATCAAATTATATATAATCTTGTGCTACAATCATCAAGATGTTTGTCCAACTTCATCTTTGATTGTGAACATATAGTTATAACTTATAAGGACTGACAATTTTAATCTTCTGTGTATGAGCTAAATAACTCCGTACACTAAATTATCTATTATATAAGTAAAAGACACACATGTAAGCACAATGATCTATTTAAAAGAAATTTTATTAAATCGAATGAATAAAATAGCCAATCTTAAAAAAATAAAATATTATAGCTAAACCACATGATTAATAGTATATCTTGACATGGGCATGTAATAATCTCATAAAAACAAAGGATGCAAACTTTGCACTTCTCAACTGGCTTGTGGCATTTCACTTATGTCACATCATAGTTCTTTTTTCTTTTTCTTTCAGAATATATATTGATCACCTTACATTTGGACTTAATTAGTAGTGGCAAGAGAGAAACATAGTTGTAATTTAAAGACTACAGTTACAAAAAGAAAATTTTAAGACTGCACTATTGTCTTTTTACTGAAACTAAAACTTAGAATTGTACTTTTTCTGTCTAACTCAAAGACATCTGCAAGGATAAAATATACTTTCCTTTCTCTCTTAATTAATATATATCTGGAGAAAAGGAGAAAGAAACTTGTGACGGAAAAACATTTTACAAAATGTTGGAATTGGACGATCAATCTTAATTAATGAACTTTTATCATTCAAACATTTGGAATATTTCGTCTAATGCGAATTTGAAAAATGAGTATAATAACTTGTGAACTTTGAAAAGAAAGTTATGTCCTTAACTTTTTTATTAATTGAAACGTTACTGCATTCCTTTTGTCACCCTAAAAGGAAATTAATGATGAGATAATCTTTTAGAAATTTCTTATAAAATATAACAACAATAATAATATATCCAGTGCAGTTCCACAAAGTGGAGTCTGGGGAGGGTAGAATGTACACAGTCCGTACTACTCTCAGAGGCCAGGTAGAGAGGTTGTTTTCAATAGACCCCAGCTCAGGACAAAAACGAATTTCTTATAAAATATACTTCTAATTTTATTCATTATTTTTGTATTACCTGTATGAAAATAAATTTATAAAGCTATCACTATGTGTCATTTTCATTTAGTTACATTTTTGGCTCAAAAATATCCTCCAACCAGCAAAATAGTTCAAAACAAGAAAAAATGAGTCAATTTTCCCTAGAACCATATTTGAAATATGACAGTTTTGCCCTCCATTTAAGAAGGGTATTTGCTTAGATTGACATATTTTGAATAGTTCAGGGGTATATTTAGTCCTTTTTGTCTATAAAAAAAATTATATTTATCCTCCATTATACCTTTTCAATATTGATGCCCTTGCGGTCTAACTAATAGCTTCCTACAACAAGTTTCTCCAAGTTTGCTCACAACAAGGAACTATTGCCACCTTCACTTACCCATTCTTTGTGAGAGAGCTAATGTAATTTAACTCTATTTAGGAGATTGTGTTCTTTTTATTTTGAAAACCTTGTTCTTCTCAAATCCTATCCTTCACCTCCATATAAAGGGGTTTTTGGTCTTGATTTTCCATCATCCATTGGAGGTTTTCTAACAAGTAAGTTATCTTCTTCTTACGTTCTTTTTTTTTAATTTTCATCATTTTTTTGCATCTCAACACGTACACGATAGAAAATTCATATCTTGTTATAGAAATATCAAAACCATGAGTCTTTTTCATACAGAAATAAGACTTTAAGATATCCAATATATCCGAATTTCAAAATTAAATTATTTCAATATCGTTCTATATAATTTTTTGAAGTTAGCTTTGAATTATGTCACGCTGATTGTGCCAATTTTATGCAGCCTTGCAACAAATATTGTATCTTGGCTTAGGAATACTGAATCACTAATGGCTTGGCGGTGCTAGAAAATAGGCTCACATAGGTACATCAGATTCAAAAATCACCATCACATAGATCATATATTCACTCAGATAATTTTCTTAATTAACCTAAAATTTTAATACGCTGATTGTACTTATTTTATGCGGCCTCACGAAAAATCTTTTATCTTGACTTAGGAATACTGGAATAACAAATGATTTGCGGTGCTGAAAAGTAGACTCATAGAGCTATGCCATATCTGAAAATTGTGATCAATTAGTTATCTCATATATTCGCTCAGGTATTTTTCTAACCCTAGAATTCTGATATGCTGATTGTACCAATTTTATGCGGCCTCACAAAAAATCTTGTATCTTAACTAAGAAATATCGAAATAAAAAATTACTTGTGGTGCTGGAATGTAGACAGAGGTACGTCATATATCTAAACCATGATCAAATTGCATCTATATTCACTTGAGTACTTTTTTGAAATCAACCATTGAATAACTATAGAATCTGAATTTACAGCTTTGGCTTTGGACATGCTCCACAAATTTTACCTTCAATTTTTGATCCCTTTTAGGTTCTAGACTCAATTATATGACTTTAGTTTTCTACAAATAAAATGCACTTTCGTGACTTCAAGATGCCATATCTTCATCTAAAGATAGTGAACGACTGATGAAATCTGCATTCCAGAGTCCTTACCTTGGCAGTTTAGCCTCTGATTATTGGCGCCTTCCACTTGATAGAGAGCTACCTGCAAATCCTTAAATCTTGCAGAATGGTCAAAAAAGGAGACCAGAGACATCATGGGCAACTTCTTAGATAGCTCTTTATTAAGTGGGAAAGGCGTCGATAATTGGAGGCTGAAACTCCGAGGCAAGGACTCTGGCATATGGATTTTATTGGTTATTTCACTATCTCTAGATGAGGATACAGCATTTGCAGTCATGAAAGTGCATTTTATTTGCGAGAAATTAAAGTCATATAACTGCGTACGAGAACCTTAAAAGGGGATAACATTTGAAGGTAAAGTTCGTGGAGCATTTCCAAAGACAAAATAATAACTTTAAATTTATAACGATCCTCATAGTCATTTTATGATTTTTTGAGTTCTTTCATTATTTTACCCCTTTTTATAGCTTTGGTTTGGTGTTTGTGGTCTACGAGGATGGATGACACAGTTGTCGAGGTGAAATGATAGGATTTAGATGAGTTTTTTTATTTTAGAAGGTTGAAAGTTAAAATATTATACATAGAAATGCGGGTCTCCCATGAGATTCTTCGGTGTATTAAGGAGGTAGCCTATGAGTTGGCTTTGTCTCTGAGCCTTTCAGATGTACATCCAACTTTTCATGTCTCGATATTCAAGAAGTACCATTATGATGGCTCTCATGTAATTCGGTGAAACTCGGTGGATTTGGATTAGAATCTAACTTTTGAGGAGGATCCTATAACTATTTTGGATAGGCAAACTAGAAAGTTGAGATCTAAGGAGATAGCATCAGTGAAGGTTCAGTAGAAGCATCATCCGATTGAGGAGGCTACATGGGAAACAAAGTCAGAAATGCGGAGTAGATATCCCCAATGATAATTTTACCCTTCCTCGTAGTTATATTATGGTATTTATGATCTGCAGGAGTGGGTGGTACAGTTCTCGAGATGTTTGATTGAGTTTTATGTGAGTTTTTATTTTATTTTGGAAGGTTCTAAAGTTGATATAATTGACTTTAATCAATATTTAGTGATTTGGACGTTGTATCAAAATTCTGTGAGTTCTATTATCTCTGGAATACCATTTTTGAGCTAGTAGCACTATTGGTCCAGGTCGAAAGGCATTCGAATGCATTTTGAGTAGTTGATTGAAAAGTTAAGTCTTAGAGTTGACTTTAGTAAACAATCATTGATAACAATCTCCGTTGGTAAATACGATAACTCCATTGAGTCCAGAATATCATTTGTAGTCTAGTAAGATATTTAATTTGCATTCACGAGGTTCTAAATGAATTCTGAGGTCCTTCTAGGGAATTCTTGGTTGAGGTTGGTTCTTGGTTTAGCTGTTGCTGGTGGCAACTGAATTCCTTCTTTGCATTTGTAATGAGGTCGTCGCATTCGCGAATAAGGAAGGAGGTTGGCCTTCGCATTCGCAATGGAGGGGCCTGTGTTTGCTGTTTGCGAGAGTTTTTAGTTTGGGTCTGGGGCAGAGTATTTTTATTCTACGCAAACGCGATCAATCTGTTGCGAATGTAATAGGTCCGGGTCGGGGGTCTTTGTGAACACGATGGAGGTCCCACATTCGCGAAGAAGGATTTCACTTGGCGAATTTTAAAATTTTATTTTTAGCTCAAAAATTCATAACTTGATTTTGGAGCTTGAGAGCTCAATTTTGGGAGATTCAAAAGGGAATTTTTGAGGTCTCTTCATTGAGTAAGTTTCTTATACTTCTTTTATACATTTTTTAATGATTATTTCATGATTTTACCTTCGTATCTTGGTTTTTCAACTTGAAAATTTAAAGTTTTTCAGGTAAAGTTAAAGAATAATTTTTCGATAATTTTAAGGTATATTTTAACTCCATTTTAAATAAAATTAATATTTGAACTTCTTAAGCTTTGGATAAATTAATTTTCTAATAAATTTTAATTTTTTTCGAGCTCGGGGTTAACTTTTGGATTGATTTTTTAGACCCAGATTAAAATTATAGCAATATGGGTATCATTGGACTCGTATTTAGATGTAAAAATTATTATTAGTAGATTGGGTGCATTTTTCTTTGAGGTAGGTTATGTATTAACTTTCTTTAGACTTTACTCGGGGTGAGGATTTATCGTATAAAACATGCTATGAGTTGGGAGAATTGGTAATTTATAGTGAAAATATGATGATTTATTATCGTGATGTCCTTGTGGGGGCTTGTGTTGAAGATTTAATTATGACTTGGGAAGGTTGAATTGTATATTACATTATTGGGTCGTTCCACTCATTATTGGTGTATTCTAGAGTATGTAGTTATCGTGATCATGCATACTCATTCATACTCACTCTGAAAGTAATGAAATGAGATATTTGCTTGGAAATGACCTTTTAAAGGAGTTGGTTCTTGTATTATAATTTATATCGTTGTGGACAAAGATTCAACTAATAAGACCGTAGATAAAGACCTGGCTTGTTTTACTATTTATATATCATCATGGGCAAAGATCTAGCTAACTAAACCGTGGGTAAAAATTTGGCTTATTTTATATATGGACCTCGCAAATCTCTCATGGGTCCTACCTCACAGCATACCACTGTAGAAGGGGTGTATACCGGTAGGCATTGGCCATTGTATTGCATTCTTTGATTATTGTGGTATTTTGTAGTGGTACTTCATGATTATTGATATTGAACTGTTGAGACTTTTCTGCGTACAGGGTTATTTTAGTATTTTTTATTTGGTATAATATCTGCGTAAGTTCAATCGGTCTATGATGCCTACTGAGTACAAGTGAACCATACTCATCCCTACTTTTCTGTATTCTTTTGATGCAGATCCTGGTACGAGTGGACCTAGTGGCTAGAGATCGTGCACTACTGCTGCTATAGAAGTTGTGGTGAGATCCTATATTTGAAGATTGTCCCAGTTTCATCTATCATTTATTTCTGTCTTATCTACTTCATGGACAGTTTTGTATTTCAGTATTGCCATTCGGTCTATAAAGGTCGCTCTTGTACTTGTGACAGCTGAATGGACCTCGAACTCCTCATGGGTCCTACCTCACAGCATATCACTGTAGAGGGGGTGTATATCGGTAGGTATTGACCATTGTATTGCATCCATCTCTGATTATTATGGTATTTTGTAGTGGTACTTCGTGATTATTAATATTGAACTGCTGAGACTTTTCTGCATACATGATTATTTTAGTATTTTTTATTCTATATAATACCTGCGTAAGCTCAATCGGTCTATGATGTCTACTGAGTACAAGTGGACCATACTCATCCCTACTTTTCTGCATCTTTTTGATGCAAATCTTGGTACGAGTGGACCTAGTGGCTAGAGATCGTGCACTACTGCTGCTATCGAAGTTGTGGTGAACTCCTATATTCGGAGATTGTCCCAGTTTCATCTATCTTTTATTTCTGTCTTATCTACTCCATGGACAGTTTTATATTTTAGTGTTGACATTCGGTCTGTAGAGGTCGCTCTTGTACTTGTGACAGCTAAATCGTAGGATTTATGATGTTTCTGTTTCTTTTCAGTTTAAGGATGTTTGGAGTTATTATTATTATTATATATATATATATATATATATATATATATATATATATATATATATATATTCTGTATCAATGTTTTACTTCTTGCCTTACTTTGAATTGCTTGCGTTCACTGAATTGGGCTTACCTACCATGGTTGGGTTGGGGTATGTACAATGACAAGTTGTTTTGGGTCGTGACATACATTCTCTTTTAAATGAACTTAAAAGAAAAGTAAAAAAAAATAATCGGATAAAATATAAAAGACTCTTCCTTCTCAAGTTATCTAATTGATAATCTCCTTTTATTTGTTAGTTTAATTGAAAAGTGAAAAATAAAACTACTTAAAACCATTACATGTGGTGTAAATAATATTATTTCATTGTGAATGCCCATAATTCATAGGTATAATTTTCTCTTTTAATTCTAATAATAGCCATACCTCGACTACCTCCTCATTGATCTTTCACAACTCGATAATCTTTTTCACATTCTCAATGATTAATGTCATATTTATGACACCCTTTAATGTTCCTCAATGTAATCCTATAACTAAAGATCTTGAGAAATATATTGTACATACTTGAAAGAAAGAAAGAAATTATCTTATATTGTTCTCTTGTTCTATATTTTTTCTCTTGTTCTTTACATTGTATTCTTGTTTTTGATTTCACAACACATTATGAGCATAAAACTCTAATTTACAAACTCCAAGTTATATCTATTCTCTTCCACCGTGAGGTACGTTTATCATCATTTTCTTTCATAATATAAATATGCTAACATGCTAAAAGGAAGGTTTGACATTTTCATTTTGTTTATGTTTTGTTATTATTTGTTTAACGATTATGGTGGTTCATGATTTTATATTATGTGTTATAATAACGAGTTAACAAAATAGTACATTCACAAAATAGTCCTTTTTTCACAAAAATACTTTTTTTTTCTTTTCACAAAAGCACCTTTTTTTACATTGGTTGATAATTTTTTATAAAACCACTGTAGTGCTTACTTAGTATTGGCTTCATCTACGGCCCTTTAAAGTTGTTCATAAAATTCACTTAAATACCTCAACTTAACCTTGTACCTATTGAACATCTTTACCAATTAGGATTTATAACACTTAAATATTTTTCTTTGACATGGATTAATGAGTGTAGTACACCTGAAATAGGTACGTGAAAAGTATTTTTTTGCCAAATTTTTTTTTCCGTCTTTTTCTTGATTGTATTCTTTTTCTAGATCTACCACCACCTTCTGCCATCTTTTTGTGGAAAAAATAGAGACCAGCACTCAAATTTTATACTTTCTCTCTCTATCTCTATCTCTTCCCCCCTTCTTCATCCCAACACCCCCACCCTCTCTTCTTCCCAACAAAAGAAAATTGAAATAAGAAAAAAAAATAAAGAACATATACGAAAAAACGAAAAAGAACAGAGTAAAAAAACACAAATTTAAAATGGAAATAAGGAAAAACACGAAAGGAAAAGAAAGATGGTGGATTCACATGTAGATAATGTCAAAAAAACTATTTTTCCTATTTCAATTAATTTTCTTAATTATTAGATGAAAATACTAAATCTTTGATTCTATTGATTTGTTAATTTTTTATGCTAAAGATTGATATTTTTGATTTGTTCAATGAATTTTGCATTGATTTTTGTTTTGGAGTTTTATGCCATTGATGAGATTTAAATGGGGATGATAGCTTTGGTTGTGGAGGATGAAGATGAAGGATGATGGCGATGGTTGATTAGGTTAGAGTTAGGGTTTAAGTATTCAAATATTGTTTCTTTGTTTTACTCATAAGTCTTTTTTTAATAGTTTTTTCACACTCATCTGCCACATGTACTCCTTTAGTTGGTCATTTTTTTCACAGCAGCGCAAGTGTGTTTCACATATTTTATACTTTTGGTTGATTATCATAATATGTTTAATAGGTACACGTTTTGAGTGATTTAAGTGTTTAATAGTTATAAGATTGGGTTAAGGTATTTAAGTGAATTTTTTGGACTTTAAGGGATTGTAGATGACTTAAGCCTATAGTATTCTTATCAAACTTAATTAATTTCTATAATAGTTTTATCATGTCTAATTTATCGAAGCTTGAATTCATGACACTTGATATTTCTGGAAAGAATTACTTATCATGGGTTCTCGATTTTGAAATTCAACTAGACGCTAAGGATTTTGGTGTCATTATTACTCAGGGTAATACAATATCGAGTCAAGATAAAGCGAAGGCTATAATTTTCCTTCAGTATCATCTAGATGAAAGATTGAAGGTTGGATATCTGACAATGAAAGATCCACTTGAATTGTAGACTGTTTTGAAGGAAAGGTATGATTACCTTAAGGCGACGGTATTACCAAGAACTCATTACGAGTGGATTCACTTGCAGTTATAGGATTTTAAAACTGTATGTAATTATAATTCTGATGTATACAAGTTTACTTTCTCGTTGAAATTATGTGACAAAGATATAAAAGATAAGGATATGTTGGAAAAGACTCTTACTATTTTTCATGCCTCAAACATGATTTTATAGCAACAATAACATGAAAGGGGATTTAAAAAATATTCTGATTTGATCTCATGCTCTCTTGTGGTTGAGAACTATAATACCCTTTTGTTAAAAAATCATGAAGCTTGTCGCACAAAAATTAGAAATTATCAAAAATAAATGTGATAGAAACACATGACAAGTCTGAAAGAAGACAAGTTTATCACTGTGGTCATAATAATATGCGTGGACATGACAATAACAAGGGACGATATAATAATCGTCATGGTGGTGTTCATCATAAAAGGGAGAATACTACGGGTTTTCAAATTAATCCTTCCGGAGGCAACTATTATCGGTGTGGCATGAAAGATCATTAGAAAAATAAATGTTCGGGACCTGAGCATTTTTCTAGGCTTTACCAAAAAAAAAAAATTAAAAGAAAGGCAAATAAATGAGGTGTCTTTAGCCTGAGTGGAGTCACACTTGATTTTTGAAAATAATGAAGTAATAATCCTCATAGTGATTTTCAAATTTTTATGCATTTTAACTGTTTTACTCCTCTCCATAGTTGTACTATGGTATTTATGGCCTGTGAGAGCGGGTGGCCTAATTTTTGAAGTGTTCGATTAGATTCTATGCGAGTTTTTTTTATTTTAGAAGGTTTTGAAAGTGATATGATTGAATTTGGTCAACATTTGGAGTTTTAGATGTCGAATGAGAATTCTATCAGGTTTGTTAGCTTTGAAATATTATTTTTGAGC
Organism: Jaltomata sinuosa; assembly: GCA_003996215.1. Lineage (NCBI taxonomy): Eukaryota > Viridiplantae > Streptophyta > Magnoliopsida > Solanales > Solanaceae > Jaltomata > Jaltomata sinuosa. The sequence continues at coordinate 64,781 of QJPP01001433.1, forward strand.
TAGTAGAACTGTTGGTTTATATCACGACCCAGACTGCCGTGAATGACACCCACCCAACCTCCGGGTGAGCGAACCATCAATGACTCCGAACTTAACCGTTCTAACAGCTCAAAACTAGTGTGCGATAAAATAAACTAGCAATTCAATAACAATCTCAACTATTATAAATAACCTGCGGAAAATTCCTCCCTAGAACATGAAAGTTATCGTACCAAAATACTACCAAATGTCTAGAATACGGGGATGCAACCCCAAACAAACAAGTGTCTAAGCTCGAAACAAGTGGGATATAACTGAAATAAAAGAGACCAAGATAGCTCGATCGAAGCAGCTCATCCTTGATGTCTGAAAGCACTGGGACTACAGGTGAGGTTGTGTGTCAGCCGTCGGAAGATTGCATGTACTCACAAAAAGACAAGCAAGTGTAAAATCAGTACACAAACACCGTGTACTGGTAGGATCATTGGCCAGCTCGAATAAACATACTATGAATAGTAAACCATAACATAGTAAGGTACAGGAAACATGTAGTAAGTCAACAAATAGCCAAATATTAAATTTCTCTCTTAGCTTATTAACACATGAACCAAATAATAACCATCGACCACACCCAAAAACAACAACATATATCCCTTCCCCACATAACCCGGACCCACCAAGGATCCCCCTAACATCACCTAAGTGTTAGACATACAATCCCGGTCTACTCTAAGACCAATATCAAATTTAACATAAAATCACCCGGCCTCTCATGGATCCTATGCAAATATCATAGTTCAAGAATGTAACCCGGTCCACTCATGTAACCATCAAAGAATAAGACAATGCAATCAAAATAACCTGTACCAAGCATGGTACCCGAGCCAACTATTAGAATTCTTGTACCAGGCGTGGTACCCGAGCCAACCGTTAGTAATTCCCATACCAGGCGTGGTACCCGAGCCAACCGTTAGTAATTCCCATACCAGGCGTGGTACCCGAGCCAACCGAATGTCATAACAAGTCCAAATCAATCACAACCAAATGAATAAACATACTTGTAAAACTAACAAGCAAACAAAAGAAGTTCATTTCACAAGACTGATTACTGGACAACTAGACATTCACAATTCATTCTCTAAACATGCAACTCATACACTACTATGAATTAGTACATGAACATATAATACATATTAGAAATCAAACCATCACTTACCTCAAAATATTTCAAGCTCTATTGAACTGGAGCTTTTCCCTTTTCAGGATCCCTTGCTTGTTCTTGGTCTAGAAACAAATAAGCAAGAACTATAATCAATTACTGACCCAAAAGTACCTAAATTATACAAAATCCCAATCTCCAGGCCAATCTATGATCACTCCACCATTCCCGGGCTTTTCCACTATTAATTCACCTAAATTTATCATTTTTACGGATACCTTTAGAGAATTATGGCTAAGTGATCATCAACCATCATCAATAATCAAGACCCAAGAACTCTAGCACCCTAGAATCTCCCTTTTCCCCGGATTCTTCCATTCCTGGGTCATTCCAAACCTTCCCCCAAGTCCACCCCTAGAAATTCTAAAGCATAAGAGAGATAGTATGGAGTTTGGGGAGTAGAATCCTTACCTTTGGGATGAAAAACAATGGAAAACGAAGGAAAATAGCCTAAAATTGCCTTGCCCTTCTCCTAAAATGTCCTTGTTGAAAACTGAATGTTTTGGGGAAGTTTCTGCATTAAATCCCATCACACTCTGCTATAGTGGTCCGTTCCTCTATAGCGGTACCACCATAGCAGAGTCGACCGCTATGGCAGAGGCTGACCGACGTTGACTTTCGTTGTAGCGGTATTTTCTCCATTATGGTGGAGGTTGCTATGGCGGTGTGTCAATCGCTATAGTGGTTTACACGGGACATAAAGTCGTAAAGTCCTCCAAATTAGTCCATTTTATAACACACTCATTTTTCTGATGTTTTGGAACAACCCTTCACGCCAGCCTCGATACCGGGAGTCCTACTTACCCAAATTCGATTCCAAAAAGTCCCCCGAACTCCTTTATGTCTTAGCTAAATAGAAAATTAGCTCAAATCAAGATAATATACCCAATTCTTAGCCAGATTTCCCTAGACCATACCTCGCTCCAAAACTGGCCGAGACTAGCCTAGCCCAGAATTTTCAACTCCCAAACCCGGAAGTTTCTGACTCAAAACTTGGCACAAAAGGTTTACCCATAACGATGAACCCAGTCATTACAATTTAGGTCTTAAGGCATTCAAATACATTTTGGATAGTTGGTTGAAAAATTGGAAGTTTGAACCTAGAGTTGACTTCAATCAACATTCATTAATAACAACCTCTATTGGTGAATTTGACAATTTTATTGAATCTGGAATGTTGATTTTGATCTAGTAGCATAGTAAAATTGTGTTCACGGGGTTCTGAATGAATTTCGATGGTCCGTTCAGAAATTTTTTATTGACGTTGATTGTTGGTTCAACTGTTGCTGGTACCAGCTGAAATCCTTCTGCGCATTCGCGAGGAGGGCATCGCATTCGCGAATAAGAAAGAAGGTTTACCTTCACTTTCACAGTGGGAGGCCTGCATTTCCAAATGGTTATTTGATCTGGGTCTAGGTGGAGTTTTTCTTCATCGCAAACATGACTAAACTGTCACGAAAATGATGGGTCCGTGCCAGGCATCATTACAAATGTGATGCAAGTACCGTGTTCACAAAAACAAGGCACCTGCCTAGATTTAAAATTCCTTTTTCAAACTTCAAATCTCATAACTCAATTTTGGAGCTTTGAAACTCACTTTGGGGAAGATCAAAAAGGGATCGGGTAAGTTTCTTATAATATATTTTAATATTTTCCAATATTTCATGAGTTTATCTTCAAAACTTGGTTTTTATAACAACATGTTCTGTCGTAATGGGTAAACCACTCGTGCAAAGAATCAGGTTAGAAAAGTTTTGGATTTGGGAGTTGAAAATTTTGGGCTAGGCTAGTCTTGGACGGATTCTGAGTGAGGTATAGTCTAGGACAATCCGGGCAAGAATTGCATAAAATGTCTTAGGTTGAGCTAGTTTTTCTGTTAGCTAAGGCATTAAGGAGTCCGGGGGACTTTTCAGAAGTGAATTCGGGCGAGTAGAACTCCCGATATCAAAGTTAACGTGAAAGGGTTAGTTCGAAACATCAGGATTTAAAGTGTATTGTAAAATGGGTAATTTTGGGGGATTTTCTGAGGTTTTGTTCTGTGTCAATCGCTATAGCGGTTGACACTGCGCTATAGCGATGACTGCTATAGTGGAGAAATTCTCACTATAGCAGAAGTCAAGCTGGGCAACATTGCCATAGTGGGGGGGTTCCATTATAGCGGTGCTGCTATAGAAGAGCGGGGATCGCTATAGCGGAATAAGTTGTTGTAAATATAGAAATTTCCCCAAAAACGTTCAGAATTTTTCAAAAACATTTTGGGGAAGGGCAGAGGCGATTTGGGCGATTCCATATCAGTTTTCCACCAAATTTCTTCCTAAAGGTAAGGATTTTACTCCTGTACTTCAGTACTTTAATTCCCAGACTTTAGAATCGATGGTTTTGGGCTTGGGGGAAGGTTTGGCTTGACCTAAAATTATAGAATCTGGTGTAATGGAAATTCTAGGGTGTAAAAATTCTTGGGTTGTGATTACCATTACTTATTCATGATTAAACCACTATAATTTACTTAATGTATCCGTAAAAATGATAGTTTTAGGTGAAATAATGGTGGGGATGCCCGGGATGGGTGGAATGATCATGGTTTGGCCTGGGGATTATGATTTGAATATAATCTGGGGATTATTAGGCCACTTAGATTGTTTTTGGTATTGTGTGCATTGATTCTAGACCAAGGGCAAGCGAAAGCTTCATAAAATGGGAAGGCTCCGGTCCAGTAGAGCTTTCAGGCTATTCAAGGTAGGTGATGGTTGTTGTTTCCCATTTGCAATATGTGTACGTGATAACTGCTGCTTAGTATTGTCTATTCATTACATGGTTAAAGAATGGAATTTTGAATGTCTAAATATCCGGTTGTCAATCATGTGAAATGAACTTGTCTTTGTGGCTTGTTGGTTTACAAGTGTATTTGTATTCATTATTGTTGATTGTTGGATTGTGTGTGACATTTGGTTGGCTCTAGTACCAAACCATATATATTGGTTGGCTCAAGTACCATGCCTAGTACGGGTTATATATGTCAGTTGGCTCGGGTACCACACCTGGTACAAGTTCTATAATGGTTGGCTCGGGTACCATGCCTCGTACAGGTTGTTTATACTTGTTTTGGTTGTGTTCTGGATTGGTTCCATGAGTGGACCAGGTTATTTCTTGAATTGTATTGTTGTATATTGGTCCATGAGTGGCCGGGTGGTTGCACTTAATTGTGGGGTTTGTCCTTGTGTAGGCCGAAGAATGCATGTTGAACATTGTAGGAGTTGTCCTAGGGATTCTTGGTTGGTCCGGGCTACTTGAAAAGGGTTGGTTGTTTGGTAAATGTGGTTGCTTGTGGTGGTTGTTGACATGTTTCATGTAGTTGGTAAGTTAGGGGGAGAATTGATAGTCTGGGTTATATTGCTAATTGGTTATTCATGTTTTGTCTTACTTTACTCAGCTTTAGTTTAATGTTCATATGTTGTTTATTGGAGCTGACCGATGATTCAACCAGTACTCTATGGTTTGTGTACTGATACTGCACTTGCTTTCCTTTTGTGAGTACAGGACATATTCCGGCGCCTGCTATGCGACCTCAGTTATAGTCTCGACATTTCCAGAATCCAAGGGTGAGCTGCTTCTTCCGGGCTACCATGGTTTCATCTAGTTTGCTTCTAGTCCATTATTTTAGACTTAGACTTCTTTGTTTCTGGGGTTGCATTCCCGCACTCCAGACATTAGTAGATATTTTGGTACACGACTTTCAGATTCTAGGGGTGGTTTCCGCAAGATCTTTATGGTTAGTCATTTTAGCTGTGAATGCTAGTTTTATTTAATGCAAATAGTTTTGAGCTGTTAGTTCGCTAAGTGTTAGTTGTTTATTTGGTTCGCTCATCCAAGGATTTTTGTTGGGTACCACTCACGGTTGTTTAGGTCGTGACAAAGATGGTATCAGAGCCCTAGGTTTGTTGATCTCATCATACCAAAATGGGTGTAGTAAGGTCTTGCGGAATGGTATAAAGATGGCTATTCTTTTCTTCGAAAGGTTATAGGACTTTAGGAAACTATCTCTTCTTTCTTCCTTCATGCTATAACTTGATTCCAATTGGTATCTGGTGATACAAATTAGTATCTAACTCCCTTCACTCTTTTATCCGCAGATGGTTGATACAAGGCATAACAGAGCAAGGGTAGAGATTCCAGTTGCAGGGTCGGTAGCCAGAGGGCGAGGATGCGGCAGGGGTAGGGGCAGAGGTAGAGCAGCAACCACCAGAGGTAGAGCTCAGGCAGCGATTGAGCCAAAATTGGTGACCTCTCCCCTACCCCAGGATCCTATTGAGGAGGAGGTTCACATTATGCTTGAGGAGGATGTGGAGTAGGAGGGAGGCACTGGCCGGAGGTGCAGGCCTTCCCCTATATCGCCTGAGGTATTTCAGTAAGTGTGTGATTTTTTGAGTGGGATGGCAGGTACTAGAGCCACCTCTACTGGGAGAGCAAGTCAAGTTTTGGGTGCTCATCCAGCTATTGCAGTGGCTCCCCAGATGGATGCAACATCGGGCACTGATGCTCTCTTTTGTCTGATGCTAGGTCCTGTTATGACTGGGACCGAACACGAGCTGCTGGCCAAGTTCTTAAAACTAAAACCTCTAACATTTTTTGGTATGGAGAAGGATAATGCCTTTGAGTTTATTCTGGACTGGTATGTGAGGCTGTATAAGTTGGGCATTATGCAGTAGCATGGGGTAAATTTTTTTAATTTTTAGCTACATGAAGATTCCAAGCAGTGATGGAGAGCTCATGTAGAGTGTCGACCTTCAACCTTGCCTCCGATGACTTGGGCATAATTTCTTGCTCTGTTCTTGGAGAAATATGTGCCTCACACTTTGAAAGATTGTAAAAAGGATGAGTTTATGGCCCTTGAGCAGGGTAACATGTCGGTCTCAGCTTATGAGGCTAAGTTTTATGCCTTGTCACATTATGCTACTCAACTTCTGGGTACTGAGGAGGAGTGAATTTGTCTGTATGTTAAGGGTCTGAATACGGAGTTGCAGGTCTTGTATGTTCGTATGACCTCAGCAGGGAAGAGTTTTAATGAGGTGACTGACAATGTGAAGAAACTGAAGGGGGTAAGACAGGTTGGGCAGGCTAAGGTGTTAGCTAAAAAGTTCTATAATGAAGGTAATTTCGGTGGTTCTTACTCCAGGGGTAACAATCAACAGGTTTATTCGGCTCATCCTATTCAGTCAGCCCTGCCAGCCTTTACAGGTGGTTGTTCTGGAGCTAGTCAACAGTTTTCAGCTCCTAGAGTTCAGTGGGCTTGTTACACTTTTACTACCAGGACTTCTCATGACCATGGATGTTTCCATTATGGTGATCCGGGTCACTTCAAGAGGGAGTGCCCTCACATGAAGACATGAAATTAGAATCAGCAGCAGACTAAGGCCGTGTCTCCGACAGAGTTGAGGGAACTTAAGACTCAGCTTTAGGAACTTTTAGATAAGGTCTTTATTCATCCCAGTTCTTCACCTTGGGGTGATCTAGTATTGTTTGTGAAGAAGAAGGATGGTAGTATGAGGATGTGTATAGACTACAGGTAACTGAACAAGGTCACCATCCAAAATAAGTATCCCTTACCCCGCATAGATGACCTCTTTGATCAGTTGCAGGGTGCATCCATATTTTCAAAGATTGACTTGAGGTTAGGGTACCATCAACTAAAGATTAGGCCAGAGGATATACCTAAGACGACATTCTAGACTCGGTATGGGCATTATGAGATCCTGGTAATGTCGTTTGGGTTGACCAATATGCCGGCAGCTTTTATGAGTTTGATGAATGGTGTCTTCAAATCATTTTTGGATTCGTTCATCATTGTATTTATAAATGAAATTCTGATTTATTCCAAGAGTAATGAGGAGCATGCAGAGCATCTTCGTATTGTTCTGGGGATATTAAGGCACCATAAATTGTATGCCAGTTTTCAAAGTATGAGTTTTAGTTGACTTTGGTTGCCTTCTTAGGGCATGTGGTTTTAGAAAAGGGAGTGATGGTGGATCCCCAAAAGATTGAGGCAATTAAGAGTTGGGTCCGGCCTAGCTTTGTGACTGAGGTTAGGAGTTTTGTGGGGCTTGCAGGCTACTATCGCTGGTTTGACAAGAATTTTGCTTCTATTGCTACTCACTTGACAAGGTTGACTCAGAAGGACCTTTTGTGTGGTATGACAAGTGTGAAGAGAGCTGCCAAAAGCTCAAGACACTTCTAACTTCATCTCCCATCCTCTCATTGCTGGTTGAAAGTAAGGACCTTATTATATTTTGTGAAGTTTCACATTTGGGTTTAGATGCATTGTTGATGCAGGACATGAATGTTATATCTTATGCTTCAAGGTAGTTGAAGCCTCATGAGAAAAATTACCCAACCTATGATTTGGAGTTAGAAACGGTGGTCTTTACACTCAAGATTTTGAGACACTACCTCTATGGCGTCAAGTGTGAAGTGTTCACGGGCTATCGCAATATGCAACATGTGTTCACATAAAAAGATCTGAATCTGAGACAGAGGAGGTAGATGGAATTGTTGAAGGATTATGATTTAACCATCCAATGTCATTTGGGTAAGGCTAATATGGTGACAGACGCATTGATACAGAAAGCGGTTAACATGTGCAGTTTGACTTGTTTCAGGGTATCCAAATGACCCTTGGCAAGGGAGATTCGGGCCCTAGAATCCAAGTTCATGCAATTTGGCATTTACGAACAGGGTGGGGTGTTGGCAAGTATTGAGGTTAAACCCACATTTCTGGAGGAAATCAAAGCCAAACAGTTTCAGGATGTGTAGTTGAACAAACTTCAAAATAAGGTGGTGTCCGGAGAGGCCCGGGATGCCACACTAGACGCTGGCAAAGTGTTATGCTTTAGAGGGCAGATTTATGTTCCTCGGGTTGATGACTTGATTGAGAATATGTCATTAGAAGCTCATGGTTCATGGTACTCAATTCATTCAGGAGTAACCAAGATGTATCGTGACTTGGGGCGACTTTATTGGTGGCCTGGGATGAAGAGGGACATATCTAATTTTGTGTCTAAATGTTAGAATTGTCAGCAGGTTAAGTATGAGCACCAAAGGCCTGCAGGATTGCTTCAGAGAATGCCCATCTCGAGTGGAAGTGGGAAAAGATAGCCATGGATTTTGTGGTGGGTCTTCCTAAGACCTTGGAGAAGTATGACTCAATTTTGGTCATTGTGGATAGGCTGACCAAGTTAGCTCATTTTATTCTGGTCAGGGTGGAATTTAATTCCCAGCAGTTGTCCAAGATCTATGTTAAGAAAATTGTGAGGTTGCATGGGGTGCCCCACTCTCCATCATTTCAGATAGAGGTACTCAGTTTAATTCCAAATTCTAAGGAAAATTGCACGAAGAGTTGGGAACCCAACTCACTTTCGACACAACTTTTCATCCTCAAATAGAAGGTCAGTCAGAGAGGATGATTCAGGTGTTGGAGAACATGATGAGAGCATGTGTGATTGATTTTGGGGGCCATTGGGACAAGTTCTTACCATTGTCTGAGTTCTCATACAACAACAACTATCACTCCAATATTGATATGGCACCATTTGAGGCACTTTATGGTAGGGGATGTATGTCACGCCCCAAGGCTACCCCTTAGATACAACCCGATGCTCGGTGTCACAAGTGACCCTAAGCTAACTCATGTTCTGGTATATCTAGAGAAGTCCTGATAAAATATAAACTGTGCAGAAAACTGAAAGAATTTAAACATTCTGAGATGGGAAAGAAGCCCAAACATATCTGAATATATATAAATATTTGAAAACATGATAAGTCTAAAAGTAAGCTGAAATACTCAAAAGCTAATTCTAGTCTATGTCTGAAAGCCTCTAACTGAAGTGAGTTATTGGGACAAGCCCCCAGCTAACTCTAAAAGTCTAAAAACTAGAATATAATGCTGAAAGGATAAACATAAGTTGTCATCCTCCGGCTATGAGGACACACCACTAAGCTACTGAGTAGGGACTGAGAAATCGTACTAAGTGCGGTCTGGATGCTGAGCGCCTAAACCTACATTATACAATGATGTAGCACAAAAGTATGCGTCAGTACTTTGAATGTACTAAGCATGTGGGATATATGCAAAGTTGTACAACACAAAGACTGAACATATATGTTCTGGAGCATGAACTGAAAGATAAGCTGAATACAGTGACCAAGTAATTAACATGAGTATATGTAGCATGCTGAACTGAATAAGTAAATACAAGGTCAATGCAATTAGAGTCTGACTGTGGGACTACTATCTACCGACATACCCTAAGCTGTAGGGGTGTGCAAAAATTGGTTTAACCGATAAACCGAACCGATAAAAATATTATTTGTTTATTGGTATTGGGTTATTGGGTTAACGGTTTTTAAATAATTTTGTAAAAAAAATTATTGGGCTATCGGTTCGGTATTGGTTTTACGGTTTTAGTTAATGGTTAAACCTATAACCCAATAAGATTATATTTAGATTATATTTTTATTCATAATTGTATAATAGTGGCTTTAGATTTAAATATATACCTTATTATTTTTTGTATTTTATAGTTGTTGTCTTAGTGTTGTTGTTTTCTTTCTAAAGTTATTGGTTTGATAGCATTCTACCTATCAGTGCTGCTTTTATTTTTGAGAAATTGATACCGTTGCTACTGTATTCAAGTTTTCTACTTAATAAGAAAGAAAATAAGTTTATTTTAGTAATAACGTATTTGCATTTTCTTATGCTTGTAATTTGTATAGATGTTTATGCATGAAAGTAGTCTATATATGAAGAAGAAAATAAGAGAAATCAAAAATATTATAGGAGCATTTTCTTATTGGTTAAACCGATAACCGAACCATTAAGGACCAAAAACTGATTAACCGAAAACCAATAACGAATATCTTATTGGTTTGGTTATCGGTTTTGCATGTTTACAAATCGATAACCGATAAACCAACCCGATAATATACAAAACTGAACCGAACTGACCGATGCACACCCCTACTAAGCTGAGCTAACTATGGGGCCAACCTGTAAGCCTGGATGGAAGGGTGTTCATACCTTGGCAAGGATACAAACAAATCTGATGTGGATCCACTAAACTGATGTCCTCAAGGGACAAGGGTGACCAGCCTAAAGCTGACAGCTGACCCCATTTATACCTATGGTGGTGCCTTAGTTCTGGGACTTAGGGAATGCTACTAAAGGTCTCATAGCCTTCATCCCTTCGTCCACCGTCCATCTTGGACGTGACTTTGGTATTCCCTAATCCCATTAAACGCGGAATTGGTCGCGCAAGCGGTGGCCGACAAGGCCCCTTTCCTTAGAGTCAAGTGGCTGAACGCCCACTTCCAACTGAATGTATAAGCGATAAAATGCAAACTGAAGCACTAGATAGCTCAAATACTGATCATCAATTGAGAATGCAATATAGTGATACTGAAGCTGATAACATTCTAATTCTGAAGCATAATTGTCTGAAATATCAGACTAGCAAGTATAAGTTATGAGAACTGAAATTAACACAAGCTAGGGTTACTAAACTCTGTACATATGACTATGCTAATTCTCCAAGAAAACATGTAATAATTATCCTACAAATAATAGAATTTGAATTGCAATGATTCTTTAAGGTTTAGGAACCCTAGGTTTGAATAACTGTTGGAGAACTGAAGAACTGGACTGCATCAGGGACTCAATGGGTGGAAGGAAACCATTGATGAAATCCCACATACATGGAGGTGAGTCTATGGAGAAATCCTTGGATTTTTGGGGCTGAGCTTGAAGAATACCTTCTGCTTATTCTTGAGAGAAACTGTCACATCTTTTCTCCTTCTATTTCTAAGGGTCTGATGATTTTAGGAGAATGAGTGATTTAGGCAACTTTTGACTAATTAATTAGGCTTAGGCTCAGTAAAATAACGTAGCTTAAGCCTTAAAAGGGAAAGGAAAGGTCTGGAATACCCCTGGGAATTTTAAAAGAAAGCTGCTGAAAATTGCAACTCAGGTACAACGACTTGGTTGACGGACCGTAGTCCTGGATGATGGACCGTCAACTGAGTCATAGTTCTATCCATGAGCCTTGGGGGTTCTCTTATCTAAGGAAACCACGAGTTACAAGATAGACCGTGGTTCTAGATGATGGTCCATAGACTGACTCGTGGTCCTTGGGCCATAACTGAGGGTCCTCTGATGTTTTGATCCTACGAGTCCACAGGACGGATCATGGTTCTGAACAACGATTCATCGTATGACTTGTGGTTGCTGGGCCCTGAACTGCTGGTTCTCTGACTAAAGGGACCACGAGTTCACAGGATGGACCGTGATTCTGAATGACAGTCCGTTGTTTAACTTGTGGTTCCTAGACCCTGAACTGAGGGTCCTCTAGAAATTGAAACTACTGTTGGGATTATGGACTGTGGTTCTAAACTATGGACTGTGATCTTGACCGTGGTTTCTGGAAACTTGAAATTTTTGTGAAATTTTTCTGTTGAGTACAGTCAAGTAGCTAGTTCAGATCCTGGGGTGTTACAATATCTCCCCTTTAGGATCAATCGTCATCGAATAAAGACTAACTAATTTGAATTTGGAGGGAAAGAGTTGCATCCCTACCAACTGAATACTAAAAGCTGATATCTGACTGAGTCTAGTCTTGAGTTCATGGAAACATGCCGAAAATACTAGAAAAACTGGGAAAATATGATACTGAGACTGACATGCATATAAGGAAACTGAGATTCTGGAGAGGAACTATTACCTCAAACTGAAACTAGATCGGAAGGAAAAAGGTGAGGGTACTTAGCCCCCATGGCTGCTTCTGCTTCCCAAGTAGCTCCCTCGACTGACTGATTTCACCACAAAACTTTTACCGAAGTGATTTTCTTATTTCTCAACCTACGAACCTGACGGTCAAGATTCTCAACTGGAACTTCCTCATAGGTAAGTCTATCCTTCACAACCACACTCTCTAAGGGCACTATCGATGCTAGATCACCCACACACTTCTTTAACAAAGAAATGTGAAAAACTGGATGAACCACTGCTAGCTCTGCTGGCAACTCTAACTCATAAGCCACATTACCATTCCTTTTTCAAGATTATGTAAAGGCCTAAATATCAGGGACTGAGCTTCCCTTTTTTGCCAAATCTCATCACCCCCTTTCATGGATGACACTTTTAGGAAGACCCAATCATCGATCTCGAACTCTAAGTCCATTTTCTCATATCAGCATAGGACTTTTGACAATTCTGAGCTGTCTTTAATCCTTCTCTGATGAGCTGAACTTTCTCCATATCCTCATGAACCGAATCTGGCTCAACCAAGGCTTCTTCACCTACTTTGAACCAACCAATCAATGACATGCATCTATGCCCATAAAGTGCCTAATACGGGGCCATTTGGATGCTGGAATGGAAATTGTTATTATAGGCAAACTCTATGAGAGGTAGGTGATCATCCCAACTACCTTTGAAATTAATCACACAAGCCCTCAACATGTCCTCTAAGGTCTGGATGGTACGCTCTGCCTGTCCATCCGTCTGTGGATGAAATGTTGTGCTGAGATTCACCTGAGTACCAAGACCTTTCTTAAATAATCTCCAGAAATGAGATGTAAACTGAGGACCCCTATCTGAGATGATAGACAAGGGAACCCCATGCAACCTGACTATCTCACTGATGTAGATCCTGGCATAATCCTCCACAAAATATGTAGTCTTGACAGTCAAGAAGTGAGCTGACTTAGTAACTCTTTCCACTATCACCCAAATAGAGTCGTTCTGTCTGCGAGTACGAGGTAAACCCGTAATGAAATACATGTTGATCACCTCCACTTCCAAGTAGGAATGCTAATATCCTGAGCCACACTTCTTGTTTTTTGATGTACTTTCAACTGCTAGCAGGTGGGACACTTAGCCATAAAATCTGCAATGTCTCTCTTTCTCCCGTTCCACCAATAGACTTGCCATAGATCACGGTAAATCTTAGTGGCACCAGGATGAATAGAATATCTAGAATCATGGGCATTAGTAAGGATTTGTTGCCTCAACTCATCCACATTAGGTACACATAAATGACCCTGGTAGTGAAGTACACCATCTCCCTCTTGGGAGAAAACCTCCACTCTCTGCTGATGAACTGCACCTTTAAACTGAAGCAATATGGGATCACTGTCCTATTTTTATTTAACCTTCACTACCAATAAATATTTTGACCCATTCTGGACTATCACACCACCATCTGTCGTGTCCATGAGGCAAACTCCTAAGCGAGCCAGCCTATGAACATCCTTGGCTAATTCTTTCTTTTCTTCCTCGACATGTGACACACTACCCATGGACAGTCTGCTGAGGGCATCAGCCTTTACATTGGCCTTACTCGGATGGTTGAGCATATTCATATCATAGTCTTTGAGGAACTCAAGCCACCTTCTCTGATGAAGATTCAACTCTTTCTGGATGAACACATACTGGAGGCTCTTATGATCTATGAACACATCAACATGACCACCATACAAGTAATGTCTCCAAATCTTTAGGGCAAAATCAACTACTGCCAGCTCAAGGTCATGAGTCGGGTAATTTTTCTCATGAACCTTAAGCTACCTGGATGCATAACCTATGACCTTACCCTGCTATATCAAGACACAACCCAGGCCGACCCTGAATGCATCACAATAAACCACGAAGCCATCTGAACCCTTTGGTAGAGATAACACGAGAGCTGTAGTCAACCTGGTTTTTAACTCTAGGAAACTCTGCTCACACTCATTTGACCACTGAAACTGAATCTTTTTCTGAGTCAACTTGGTTAATGGGGCTGTTATGGATGAAAACCCTTCAACAAATCTCCTGTAGTAACCGGCCAAACCCAAGAAACTTCTGATGTCTGTCGGAGAAGTGGGTCTAGACCAGCTCTTCACTGCCTCAATCATTTGAGAATCAACTCGGATTCACTCACTAGATACCACATGACCAAGGAACGCAACTGACTTCAACCAGAATTCATACTTGCTAAACTTAGCGAATAACTGGCGATCCTTGAGAGTTTATAGAACAACTCTTTGATGGTTGACATGCTCCTCCTCACTCCGAGAATATATGAGGATATCATCAATGAAGACGATGATGAACAAGTCCAAATACTATTTGAAAACCCTGTTAATCAAGTCCATGAAAGCTGCAGGAGCATTCGTTAGTCCAAAAGACATAACTACAAATTCATAGCGACCATACCGAGTCCTGAAGGCTGTCTTTGGGATGTCACTATTTTTTACTCTGAGCTGATGATATCCGAATCTGAGGTCTATCTTAGAGAAGCAACTAGCACCCTGAAGCTGGTTGAACAAGTCATCAATCCTGGGGATCAGATATTTATTCTTGATTGTGACTTTGTTCAACTGACAGTAGTCGATGCACATCCTGAGAGAACCGTCATTCTTACGTATAAAAAGCACTAGAGCACCCTATAGAGAGATACTGAGTCTGATGAAGCCCTTATCTAGAAGATCTTTCAACTGTTCTTTCAATTCTTTAAGATTTGCTGGAGCCATCCTGTAAGAAGGAATCAAAATAGGCTGGGTATCTGGAAGGATATCTATCCCAAAGTCAATTTCCCTTTCGGGAGGAACTCTGGGAAGATCTTCTTGGAACACTTTTAGGAACTCATTCACCACTGGTACTGACTCAAGAGTTGGGGTTTCAGAGTTTGAATCCTTAACCCGAACAAGATGATATATATACCCTTTGGAAATTATTTTTCTGGCCTTAAGGTAAGAGATGAATCGACCTACAGGCACTGAGGTATTACCCTTCCACTATAAGACTGGCTCATTTAGAAACTGAAACCAAATGATCCTAGTTCTACAATCAACTAAGGCATAATAGAAATGTAACCAATCCATGCCTAGAATTATATCTAAGTCAGTCATTTCTAACTCTACAAGATCGACTGAGGTGATTTTCTAGGAAACTGTGATAGGGCAATTTCTATATACCCACCTAGCTATAATTGGATCACCAACTGGAGTGGAGACTGAGAATGGTTCTGGGAGATTTTCTAGACTGATACCAAAATTTACTACTATATAAGGAGTTACAAAGGAAAGTTTAGCCCCTGTCTAACAATGCATAAACATCTAAATGAAAGACTCGCAACGTACCTGTGACCACATCGGGAGAATCCTCCTGGTCCTGTCGAGTCTAAAGGGAATACAACCTATTTTGGTGCTGGCCACCACCTGTAAAAGACGAGGCACCCTTTTGAGTTAGGCAACCTGCTGGAGCTTCTGTAAAACTTGATTGATTCTGTGGGCGAGCATCATTGCCCTTCTGAGCATCCACTTGACAGTCCTTCATTCTATGTCCTGACTTTCCATACCCAAAACAATTCCCACTGCCAGCCATGCACTCACCTTGGTGGTTTCTACCACACTTCTTGCAGACTGGATGAGTGTGATCTCTAGTAACCGTGCCTTGGGACTTACAGCCTGGTGCCCTATCCCGTCGGTCCTGTCTGAACTTAGGCACTAGGGCATTAGTAGAAGATGGGGCTGGAGCTGAAGTCTTCTGGCAGAACTAAGAGCGGTTCCACCATCTGACCTCTACTTAGAGTAGTTAAACTCACATGTCCTAGCTCTCTTACTCTCTCCTCCTTTTTTTTGATTTTCTCCTCCTCGATCTACTGAGCATAAGTAACTAACCTGGAGATATACATCTTCTTTACTAGCATAGCAGTTTTACACTTCTTGACCACATCATCGGACACACCAGATACGAACTTGCTCATGCGGGCTTTGGAGTCAGCTACTATCGTCGGAGCATACTTAGACAACTGGGTGAACTTGAGAGCATATTATTTCACACTCATATCATTCTGCTTCAAGTTAATGAACTCTTGGACCTTGGCTTCCCTGAGCTCAAGTGGGAAAAACCTGTCCAAAAATGCAGTCTTGAAATGGTTTTAATCCACCAGACCTGCATTAGTACAATGAGACTCCTTCCACTGCTGATACCAAGTATAAGCCACTCCCTTCAACTGATAGGCAGCCAAATCTGCACTCTCGACCAGAGTGACACCCATAATATTTTCACCTTCTAAATTTTTTCAAGAAACTCATGTGGATCCTCTTTGAACTTGGATCCATAAAATTCTGGAGGGTTCATCTGAGTGAAGTTTCGGATTCTAGCTGCAGCACACTTGGCTTGAGGTGGAGCTGGTGCCATAGCCTGCTGATTGACCTGGTCATGGCCTGAGCAAGCACCTGAAAGGCAGCCCTAAATTCGGCATGGGTAACTTGCTCATTCAGAGGGTCTGCTGGAGCTGCTGGTGCTGGTTGATTCATGGCGTTGGCTCTTTGGGGAGGCATTTTCTGTAACATGTAGAGCATGAGTTAGAAGGTGATCGAATAGAGTTCACACTCTATAGCATGAGCTGGAAAAGAAAGAAGGGAAGTTGTTCCTAATGACATCTCATAGCTTCTCCCCATAAGTGTGGCGCGCTTCACACCCATGAAGAAGACTCTACTCGACGCGACTTTTAGACATCCTAGGACACTTGAACCTTATGCTCTGATACCAAGTTTGTCACGCTCCGAGGCTACCCCCTAGATACAACACGGTGCTCAGTGTCACAAGTGACCCCAAGCTAACCCATGGTCTAGCATATCTAGACAAATCTTGATAAAATATAAACTATGTAGAAAACTGAAAGAATTTAAACATTCTGAGATGGGAAAGAAGCCCAAACATATATGAATATATATAAATATATGAAAATGTGATAAGTCTAAAAGTAAGCTGAAATACTCAAAAGTTGATTCTAGTCTATGTTTGAAAGCCTCTAACTGAAGTGAGTTGCTGGGATAAGCCCCCAGCTAACTCTAAAAGTCTGAAAACTAGAATATAATGCCGAAAGGATAAACATAAGTTGTCGCATTCGGGCTATGAGGACTCACCACTGAGATTTTGAGTAGGGACTGAGAAATCATACTAAGTGCGGTCTGGATGCTGAGCGCCTGAACCTACATCATATATGCGTCAGTACTTTGAATGTACTGAGCATGCGGGATATATGCAAAACTGTACAACATAAAACTGAACAAGAAAATATGTACTAGAGCATGAACTGAAAGATAAGCTGAATACAGTGACCAAGTAACTAACATGAGTATATATAGCATGCTAAACTGAATAAGTAAATACAAGGTCAATGCAATAAGAGTCTGACTGTGGGAGCTACTATCTACCGACATACCCCAAGCTGAGCTAACTATGGGGCCAAATTGTAACCCTGGATGGAAGGGTGTTCATACCTTACCAAGGATACAAACAAATCTGATGTGGATCCAATAAACTGATGTCCTCAAGGGACAAGGGTGACTAGCCTAAAGCTGACAGCTGACCCCCTTTATACCTATAGTGGCGCCGTAGTTCTGGGACTTAGAGACTGTTACTAAAGGTCTCAGGCTAAAGTTGACAACAGAGCTTTCATCCCTTCATCCGCTCGGTACTAAGCCTACTCCCAACTGAATGTATAAGCGATAAAATGCAAACTGAAGCACTGGATAGCTTAAATACTGATCATCAACTGAGAATGCAATATAGTGATACTGAAGCTAATAACATTCTAATTCTGAAGCATAATTGTCTGAATTATCTGACTAGCAATTATAAGTTATGAGAACTGAAACTAACACAAGCTAGAATTACTGAACTCTGTACATATGACTATGCTAATTCTCCAAGAAAACATGTAATAATTATCCTACAAATAATAGAATTTGAATTGCAATGATTCTCTAAGGTTTAGGAACCCTAGGTCTGAATAACTATTGGAGAACTGAAGAACTAAACTGAATCTAGGGACTCAATGGGTGGAAGGAAACTATTGTTGAAATCCCACATACCTGGAGGAGAGTCTATGGAGAAATCCTTGGATTTTTGGGCTGAGTTTGAAGAAAACCTTCTGTTTGTTCTTGAAAGAAACTGTCGCCTCTTTTCTCCTTCTATTTCTAAGGGTCTGATGATTTTAGGAGAATGAGTGATTTAGGTAGATTTTGACTAATTAATTAGGCTTAGGCTAAGAAAAATGACGTAGCTTAGGCCTTAAAAAAGAAAGGAAAGTCTAGAATACCCCTAGGAATTTTAAAAGAAAACTGCTAAAAATCGTGACTCAGGTACTACAACTTGGTTGACGGACCGTAGTCCTGGACGACGGACCATCAAATGAGTCATGGTTCTGTCCATGAGCCTTGGGGGTTCTCTGATCTGAGGAAACCACGAGTTACAAGATGGACCGTGGTTCTAGATGACGGTCCTTAGTCTGACTCGTGGTCCCTGGGCCACAACTGAGGGACCTCTGATGATTTGATTCCACGAGTCCACAGGACGGACCATGGTTCTGAACAATAGTTCATCATATGACTCGTGGTTGCTGGGCCCTGAATTGATGGTCCTCTGATTAAGGGGACCACGAGTTCACAGGATGGACCATGATTCTGAATAAGGGTCCATGGTTTGACTCGTGGTTCCTGGACCCTGAAGTGAGGGTACTCTAGAAATTGAAACTACTGTTGGGACGACGGACCATGGTTCCAAACTACGGTTCATGATCTTGACTGTGGTTTCTGGAAACTTGAATTTTTCTGAAATTTTTCTGCTGAGTACGGTCAAGTAGCTGGTTCATATCCTGAGGTGTTATAATGTAGATCACCCATAGGGTGGTTTGAGGCAGGTGATGTGAAACATTCCCGTAATTCTCTTCAACTAGACATTTCCTTACCCAACTATTCCTGTTTACTCTACTTTTTTTATATCGAAACATTCACGTAATTCTCTTCAACTAAACATTTCCTTACCCAAGGCATTTCTGGTTCCCCCGAACCTGCCCCAACAATCTAGTTCCTGGATTCTGGCTACACACATCACATAACAATCAATAGCAATCTGAAATATGGCAATTGATCATCCCCAACCCTATCAATTTTTATTTCAATCCAGCCAACCACAATACTCCTCCAGACTTCGTGCCCGAAGGCCTAGACATGGTTTCTCATTTCCGTCTATGCAACAATCTGAAATAAAAGCAGGTCAAATCTACTCAATGAAAGAAACCTAGCCTACCTGGATGCCAAGCAGCTGCATAATGCATATTCTAGCTCCATGAAGGCATTTTCTGATGGATGATAGGCCCGAAATCCATGGTTTCGCGTTCTTTTAGCTGGAATCTCCCCTTTCCATGGCTCCCAAGCCTTGAAGCAGCCTAGGAGGATTTTTGGAGTAACCCTCATCTATTTTTGGGGCTGAAGGGGAGAGAATGAAATTATAAAACCCATTTTTGGGTTTTCTAATTCCATCATTCTGCTATAGTTATCCATGCTCCACAATAGCGGTACCACCATAGCAGAACCTACCGCTATAGCAGTGCTAACCGGCATTATTTCTGCTATAGTGGTAATTTTTCTGCTATAGCAGAGGTCGTGATAGTGCTGTATCAACCGCTATAAAGGTCTCCAAAAGTGTCTATTTCATAACACACTTTAAATCTTGACGTTCTGAACCAACCCTTTCACGCCAACTTTGATATCGGGAGTTCTACTCACCCAAATTCACTTCTAAAAGTCCTACGGACTCCTTAACGCCTTAGCTAATGGAAAAATTAGATCAACCTTAGATATTTCACCCAATCCTTTCTTGAATTACCCTAGACCTTACCTCACTCCAAATTCGTCTGAGACTAGCCTAGCCTAAAATTTCCAACTTCCCAGCCCAAAAGTTTTTCTAACCCTCTCTTTGCACGAATAGCTCACCCATAACGATGTACCTTTTAATAACGATTGAACAGGTCGTTACAGGATTCACCTCCATGGAGTCAAAGTTCGTGTTTAGACTTCTGTAGTAGCTTCTTGGCATCTAGGTAGGCTAGGTTTGATTGAGTAGATTAGACCCAGGTTGAAATACATGACATATGTACATTGATGGGAAATTGCATACTTAGGCCCCCGGGCACGGTGTTTAGATAGATAAAACATATTCAACCTTGCTGATTGGGTGTAAAATTACTGTTACAAATATTGTGGACCCTGTACCTGATTGTTTGTGTTTATATTATGTTTTTTAATCCTAGATAATCGGATTATAAGTGGGTTTTCAGAGCTAGTAATAATTAATTATAAAGGGGTTGCTAGGTCATAGCAGATTCCCCGAGTGGGTATAATGGAGAGAATGGAATGAACAAGGGGGTATTGAGTTCGTGGTATTAAGGGATGGACTTCCTATGGATGTAGATGTATTCCTAAATGAGTCTAAGATTTGAGTTATACAAATTAATGTTCTTAGTTGAATAAGCTAGGGATCTGTCTTTGGACAGGCCACCAGAAGCTAGGAGAATGAACCATAGTTGTTGTGGTAGGTGATGATTGTTGTAATTCCAAATTCGTAATGTGTGCATAATAAATGTGTCGTTAGTATTACTTGCACCATGTATTTTCAGGGAAAAAGAGAATAAGTGTTGGTGATATCTTAAGTGTCAATCTCATGCAATGAACTTGTTTTAAATGCTTGTTAGTTGTACAAGTGTGCTATGTTATTCATTGTGGTTGTGATTGATATGATATCTGTGATTCTTAAATTGACTCGGGTACCACGCCTGGTACAGATTTATGATTGGCTCGGGTACCATGCCTGATACAGGTTTGTTCATCGGTTGGCCCGGGTACCACGTTTGGTACAAATTCATTTATGGTTGGCTCGGGTACCACGCCTAGTACGAGTTTGATTGTTGTTATATGTATTGGTTCCATGAATGAACCAGACTTATCTATTGTGATGTTATTATTACATATTGGTCCATGAGTGGCTAGGTTGGTATGTCTGGGTGCTAAGGTGGTTCCCTAAGTGAATCGAAGTTGCATGTTAAGTGCTATAGGTGATGTCCCAAGGATCTTTGGGGTGGTCCGATTTACTTGAAGAATGTGTCATAATGGCATGTGGTCTTTATTTGTGTTTGGGACATGGTTCTATGGTTGTTAGGTTAGGGTTGCTTGCTTAGGATCTTGAGTGAGAGCGATAGGCTTGCTAATGGGGATAGCTGGCTAATTGGTAACAGGGCTGACGATTGTAAGGTACCTCTAGTGTTTCGCAAGAGGGGTGGGCTTGGAGAGTCTAAGGCTTATAAGGGTCACCGTATGATCAAGTTAATGAAGTGGGGTGTTCTCTAATGTTTGAGTTGACAGCGAAATAGGTTAATGAGGCTTGGAGAAGAGTGAATAAAATTCACGGGTATCATATCTGGGTAGTAAGAGTTGTTGATAAGGGACCCTAACTGTATAACTTTCTAGTTTTATGCTTTCTATTAGATGTTTACATGATGTTATATGGCAGATTAGAGTCAACCGATGATGCCTACCAGTACGTGTTATTTATACTGATACGAGTTTGATTGTTGTTATATGTATTGGTTCCATGAATGAACCAGACTTATCTATTGTGATGTTATTATTACATATTGGTCCATGAGTGGCTAGGTTGGTATGTCTGGGTGCTAAGGTGGTTCCCTAAGTGAATCGAAGTTGCATGTTAAGTGCTATAGGTAATGTCCCAAGGATCTTTGGGGTGGTCCGATTTACTTGAAGAATGTGTCATAATGGCATGTGGTCTTTATTTGTGTTTGGGACATGGTTCTATGGTTGTTAGGTTAGGGTTGCTTGCTTAGGATCTTGAGTGAGAGCGATAGGCTTGCTAATGGGGATAGCTGGCTAATTGGTAACAGGGCTGACGATTGTAAGGTACCTCTAGTGTTTCGCAAGAGGGGTGGGCTTGGAGAGTCTAAGGCTTATAAGGGTCACCGTATGATCAAGTTAATGAAGTGGGGTGTTCTCTAATGTTTGAGTTGACAGCGAAATAGGTTAATGAGGCTTGGAGAAGAGTGAATAAAATTCACGGGTATCATATCTGGGTAGTAAGAGTTGTTGATAAGGGACCCTAACTGTATAACTTTCAAGTTTTATGCTTTCTATTGGATGTTTACATGATGTTATATGGCAGATTAGAATCAACCGATGATGCTTACCAGTACGTGTTATTTATACTGATACTATAGCTATGCCTTTTGGGTATAGTCTGGTTGCAGGTATTTTATCCTTTTTCAAAATTTATTATCGGTTTTCACAAAAAAAGGAAATAAAATAGTTTTTGACACTTAGAAATTATTTCAAAACTTAAAAGAAACTTCAAAATAATTCTAAAACAAATAGAGTCGCCACTTAAGTTTTATAAAGAAATTAAGAAAACTTTAAAACAATTTCAAAGACTTAAAAACAAAGATAAATCTTTAAAATAAGAGAAAATGGGTAAGGGTTCAAGTAACGTCTTAAGAAGGGTTTCAAGGCACTTAAGAACGTCCGTTTAGAAACGGTTGACCAAAACTATTTTGACTAACTTAAAAAAAAAGCTAATTATCGGAAGAGTTAAAATACTAAAAAAAATTGATATTTATGAAGAAAATTTAAGGAAAAATGCTATCACTTAATTCAAGGCAAAAACAACATATTTCGACTAAATGAAAATTTATTTTTTAAAGAAAAGATTTGAACGACTTTTTGCAAATTATTTAGACAATTATTATTCAAAGAAAGGAATTATTAACAATCTCTTTTTGAACAAAAGGTTTTCTAAAAAAGAAACTCATTTATTTATTCATGCAACTATGAAAGTGAAAAGAAAATGAAGCCCATTTTTAGAAGAAAGATTCATTAATTTAAAAGAATTAACAATCAAGGAGATCTTTAAACTAGTTTGAAAAATTGATTAACATATAGATAATTTTCAATGATTCTTTGATCCTAGATTAGTATGTAAGATAGAGCACACAAGAAAACATTTGTTATCCGAAAAATTTAGTTTTTAGACAAGTTAATCCAAAATTCAACCTTTATTCGACAAAAGATGAATTAAGTCACGAAATTGAAATAAAATCAATAAAACTAGGATGAAACTAAAACGACATCACTTAGGAGATCTATTTAGATTAATTAAATTAAGTTAGTGTTAATATAAATAATTGCAATTAGTTACAATTAAAAGAGATAGGAGAGAGAGGTTGGGCTTTCAGGCCCATTACTAGATCTGTCCAGACTTGGACCCTAAAAGTGATGGACTATGGTCCATTTTCTGCCATGTATATCAGCTGTGTATATCAGTGATGTACGAATCCTTTTTTTTGCAATCTCCTGTGTAAATCAGTCCGTATTTGGACTTCCAGAATCATGTTCCCAGGCTTCGACCTATTTTTCTTCTTCATACAACCTGTATACTCGCTTCCTCTGGTGTATATCATTGTATATCAGTCCGTTTAGGACTTGCAATGGGCTGATTTAATGAAGAAGCGTTGGATACTCAGGTCGACGAAATGCAAGGTATAAGTCCAATTGGACCCATTATGAGTTGTATCATGCAAAAGAAACAATAAGGAAAAGATTAGTGATTTCATAGCAAAACTAGAATCTAAGGAAAGCAAGTTTAAGTCATTGGTTAAACATATATATTGATGACATGATAAAGATTGTTTTGTTATTATCATCACTATTTTCCATTTATAAATCAGTGTGTGTTAAATCACTGGTCATAGAAACATGCTAAATAGCTTGGAAAACAGAACAAATGCAGGCAAAAACTACCTATTTTAGCTATAAAACATCATGGGACCAAGATCAGACTATTCAAATGATTGATCTCTATTAGAAAATTGAAAATATGCTACCCAAGAAACCATAATGAAGTACAGAAGAGTATAGCAGGAACTTAAAGATATTCAAATGGTAAACTGGAAAACAAAACCATGTATATACATTTTACATTACTCCAAACACAACAACTATACCATGACTGCCTTCCTCCAAGAGTAAAGATGCCAAACGAGGTCGTAAACTTGAATTTTTAGAGAAAAGGAACGAACATATAACCACTGGTAAGCATGAGAAAGCTTTTTAGACTTTGAAAATTTCCTAACATATGATCCTTCCAGGCAAACAACAGTTTAATCTTAACCCAGAACAAGTAAAAATATTTTTCTTCAACAATATCCTAAAAACATATCTAGAATATTAGCTCGAGTAGCCAAACTTCAAATCATACAAAGCTGATCTTGGACAGGTTCAATACTTTCTCGCTGGACCAAAAATTAAAGAAGAGGCTCCATACTCATTGCTTAAGAAAGAAAACAGACTAGCTAATTCATTTAGCACACGTAGACGTTTCAAAATCGTGGTTCAAACTCTTCAACTCCAAGCCAAGAAAAGATTACCACTATATCATGACCAAGCGTGAAAATAGAACAATCATAGACAGCCTCACTCTACAAAACTCAGTATTTTAAACACGACTTAACCTCTAAAGAACGACACTATTCATCAAGAGAAACTATCATTTTTTCTAGAACCAATCATACATTGATAGAAACAAACAAGACCAGCTGATTATCACAACAACATATCACACATTCAGATTTAGGGGTGAGAATGTTGGGAACGCCACCTGGGCAATTTTGCTCACTATTTTTGTACTGATGACGGAGATGAAGGGGGATTAGACGATGGGTAACGATTTTGGGCATTGTTGTTGTTGTCTGTAGAAGAGACGATGAAGAGAGAGAGAGAGAGTTGGGGGGTCATTTGGTCTATTGGTTTAGGGAAAATGTTGGGCTGGAAGGGGAATAAGTTTTGGGCTAGAGAAATTGCTAGGAAAAGTGAAGTAATAGCGAATTAAGGACCACATAATTGAGATTGTAGCCAAATCAGACCCAATTGAATTAATTTCAAAAGAAATTAGGCCGTAATTAGAATCGAGACGAACTGAATACAAATTATTTTAATTGAGCTTTTATTATTTAAAACAACTAAAAATAATTAATTTGTCATCATATTTAATCATGTGTTTATAAAACACCAATTTTGGAATTTAATTCCCATTTGAATTATTTTTGACCAAAATGGACAGCCTTAAAACATTTTGAAATAATTTTGGAAAAATCCTTTGAATATCTATTAAAATTCACAAAATAATATACATTTATATATATTATGAATATACGTAGACGTATGTTTATTCATGAAAATTATAGAATATTCTCTAGGATAGATCTTAAGAAATTCTTTTAAATCACAAAATTAATTATAAAAAATTATTCAAAATTTAAAAGCTCAATAATTAATCCAATAGTGGAGGGCAAAAATTGGGTGTCAACAGCAGGATCAATTGATGTTTTCTAGGTGAAGATGATGGTGATCTCCAGCAGCTTTTACTCATCTCTTCCGTGTATTATTTTTATCTATTCTCTTAGCAGCTCTTATACCAGTTTAGACTAGTTCCTAGGGAAGGGTCTAGTTATGTTTTGAAAGGTTTCATTGTAATTAAATGTCACAACCCGAGGCTACCCCCTAGATGTAACTTGGGACTCGAGACCACAAGTGATCCCAAGTTAACTCTTGGTATTAGCATGACTTAAATATAACATAGATAACAATAGCGGAAGCATAAACTGAAGTGGTAAGTAAACTAACTCAACATAATGATCATGGTCTAAGAGTATCAAAATTCGAAACATGAAATACTGAATATCTAGATATGTCAAAAAGCCTCTAAAACTGACATAATGAGTTGCTGGGACAAGACCCCAGCTAACTCTAAGTAATGAAGAAAAGTCATAAAGACAGCTAAAACTCATAACTAGTCCCCGAATGATGAGGACTCACCAACTGCGACTGGAAAACCTACGGTCTCTAGCCACGAATCTTGGAGCGAGAGCCTAAATCTGCATCATGATAGGATGTAGCACAAGAAATATGTGTCAGTACTATAGGATGTACTGAGTATGCAAGCTTATGCAATGTCATGATAAAACATACTTGGAAAACATGATTAGGATTGATTTCAGGCATAATTAGAAGGAATCATAAGTAAATATCATACTTTGAACATGAGTCGTAAAACAATAAGCCAAGCTTCAAAATAGAATATCATATAACTTAGTAGCTTAACATCATGCTTGCGGGAGTTTCTCTTAACCGACATTAAATCATGTTGAGCACCATAGAGTAAAGTGTCATACACCCACACTAAAAAAGGTTGTCCTAACTGGCCAAGGTTAGAACCATGTTCATAAGGATTCTGAAATAAGCCACAAAGGGCAACCTACAGTGGCAACATAGTTTTGGACTTGGGTTATCTAGAACCCTCATAGCTCGATGCTAAATACTACTCCCAAAATAAATCATAGTGCTCAAATATCATGTGACATATCTATATGTCAAAGCTTATTCATAGTCATGATGACAAACTTGAATGTCATACTATTCACAAACCTTGTTTTGAAAAATAGTTCATGAGCATTGATGGCATGTCGGGATGTCATATCTTTCATAATAGACCATATACTAAAGACTTGCATGGCACTAGTTCAAATACATAACCATATAAAATTTCATAAAAATAGGAACTAGGCATGCAATTTCTTGAAATACATAAGGTCATGTTGTCTAAACATACCAATTTTCTTAAAATAAGCCGTGCATGTAAGATTGGGCTTGGGTTATTCTTCAAATCATGAGATACATAATCACTTGTAAAAACTCATGCAAAATCATGTAATTAGAATTAGGATTCATAGTAGAACATGAGAAAAATGAATTTATAGAAAATCATGAAATTAGGTAAGAACCCTAATTGAGAAATTCATGAAATCAAATAAAAATTTGGGGTTTTGGGTATAAGGGTAAAATGAATCCCTTATTGAATACCCACATACCTGAACTTGAAGCTTGATTGACCTTGAGCTTGAAAATGGAGAGCTTGAGAAGGAACCCTAACTTGAAGCTTGTGACAATTGAACTTTTTTCCTCTTTTGGAACTTGATTGAGAGAATGGAAGAGAACTTAGGCTAAGTGGGAATAAAACCCTTCTAATTTTACCCAAAATGACTTAACTTAGGAGTTAAAAGAATGGAGAATTACAAAAATACCTCTGGGAAATAAACTTAGAAAACTGCTAAAGAGACTCAGCTTCAGGCCCATAAAATCCATCTATAATTCATAGATGGAACCACGGCTCATGGTTTGTGGTCGTGGTTCCTAAGCCAAGAGATAGGTTGCGGGTCTGATTATCATATATGGGTTTCATGGTCCGTGGAACCTTCCACGGTCTATAGAACCTGTTCGTGGTTCTTGAGGAAATGGCTGACCCTCAATCTGATTTCCACAAGGGGAAACCACAGTCTGTAGTTTGATCCACGACCCGTGGATCCCTGTCGTAGTTTCAGATCAGAGAAAGGACTTTGCAGGTCTGATTCCATGAGTCCTTTCCACGACCCATGGTTTAATCCATGGCTCGTGGTTTGGGCCCGTGGACCCTGGGAACTTTGATTTTTCTCAGAAATCCAAGTTTAAAAGCTGGTTCAAATTCTGGGGTGTTACAATATCTCCCTCTTGGGATATTCGTCCTCGAATGAAGACTAAGTAAGTGAAGTTTAGAGAAAAAGTTGCAGTACCAACCAACATAACATGAATAGTTGAAGTATAGGCATAATGACTGAGCGTTGGACTTAAAATATGGCTGAATTTCGTACAACATGTATGCATGCTAGGATCATAAGAAAGGCTGATGGAATAGGACCGAAGGGACATACTAAGGAGAAAACCATTACCTCAAGCTGAAACTGGATCAGAAGGAAAGAGATGAGGATACTTGGTCTTCATAGCTACTTCTACTTCCCAAGTAGCTCCCTCAACTAACTGGTTCCTCCAAAGAACCTTCACTGAAACGACTTCCTTGTTCCTCAACCTTTGAACCTGACGATCAAAAATCTCAACGGGGACTTCTTCATAAGTGAGGTTATCCTTCACACCCACATTCTCTAAAGGAAAAATCAAGGTTGGATCGCCAACACAGTTCTTCAATAAAGAGACATGAATGACCGGATGAACCGCTGCTAACCCGGCTGGCAACTCTAACTCATAAGCCACATTACCAACTCTCCTCAAAATCCCGCAGGGACTTATAAACTGGGGACTAAGCTTCCTCTTCTTACCAAATCTCATCACACCCTTCATGGGTGACACTTTCATAAACACCCAATCACCCATCTCAAACTCCAAGCCCCTTCTTCTCACATCTGCATATGATTTCTGTCGACTCTGGGCAATTTTCATCCTCTCCCTAATAAGCTAAACTTTCTCCATAGTCTCATGAACTGAATCTGGACCTATCAAGTCCACTTCACCTACCTCAAACAAACCAATAGGTGATCTATACATGCGCCCATAAAGTGCCTCATAGGGAGTCATCTGAATGTTAGAATGAAAGTTGTTGTTGTAGGCAAACTCAATAGGAGGTAAGTGATCATCCCAATTACCTTTAAAATCAATCACGCAAGCTATCAACATATCCTCTAAGGTGTGAATGCTTGTCCATTTGTCTTCGAGTGAAAAGTTGTGCTAAGATTAACCTGACTACCAAGACCCTTTTGAAATGACTTCCAAAACTGGGATGTAAACTAAGTACCCCTATCTGAGATGATAGACAAGGGAATCCCATGTAATCTGAATATCTCACGGATGTAGAGCCTAGCATAATCCTCTGCTGAATCAGTAGTCTTAGCAGCCAAGAAGTGGGATGACTCAGTCATCTTGTCTACAATCACCCAAGTAGAATCATGCTGTCTGCAAGTACGAGGTAAGCTTGTAATGAAATCCATATTAATCACTTCCTACTTCCAAGTAGGAAGGTCAATATCCTGAGTCATACCACCCAGTCGTTGATATTCTACCTTCACTTATTGACAGTTGAGACACGCAGCCACAAAATCTTTAATGTCCCTCTTCATGCCATTCCACCAATAGACTTATCTTAGGTTACGGTACATCTTGGTGGCACCAGGGGTGGATAGAATACCTGGAGCTATGAGCCTCTATCAAGATCCACTGTCTCAACCCATATATATTAAGAACACACAACCGACCCTGATAGCGAAGCACATCATCTCCCCTTTGGGATAAAACCTCTACTCTCTGCTGATGGACTGCACCCTTTAACTGATGCAAGATAGGATTACTGTCTTGCTTCTCTTTAACCTTAATTACCAAAGATGATTCCGACCCATTGTGAACAATAACGCCACTATCCGTTGAATTTGTAAGGTGAACTCCTAACCGAGCAAGCCTATGAACAACCTTAGCCAACTCTTTCTTTCTGTCCTCAACTAGTGACACACTACCCATAGACAACATACTAAGTGCATCAGCCACTACATTGGCCTTACCCGGATGGTAAATCACACTTATATCATAGTCCTTTTGGAGTTCAAGCCACCTTATCTGACGAAGATTCAATTCCTTCTGAGTGAACACATACTGGAGGCTCTTATGATCAGTAAACACATCCACATGGACACCATACAAGTAGTGTCTCCAAATATTCAAAGCAAAAACCACTGCTGTTAACTCAAGATTATGCGTCGGGCAGTTCTTCTCATGAATCTTAAGATGTCAGGAAGCATAAGTAATCACCTTACCACGCTGCATCAAAACACAACCCAAACCAACTATAGAAGCATCACAATACATAACAAAACCATCTAAGCCCTCTGGTAGAGCCAAAACTAGAGTTGTGGTCAACCTAGTCTTCAATTCCTGAAGGTTCTTCTCACATT
Organism: Jaltomata sinuosa; assembly: GCA_003996215.1. Taxonomy (NCBI): domain Eukaryota; kingdom Viridiplantae; phylum Streptophyta; class Magnoliopsida; order Solanales; family Solanaceae; genus Jaltomata; species Jaltomata sinuosa. The sequence goes on from QJPP01001433.1 coordinate 94,685, forward strand.
CATCAGACCACTGAAATTTAACCTTTTTCTGAGTCAATTTGGTCAATGGGGAAGCTATGGATGAAAACCCATCCATGAATCTCATGTAGTAACCAACCAAACCCAAAAAGCTCCTGATGTCTGTCGGGGAAGTGGGTCTAGGCCAGTTCTTCACTGCCTCTATCTTCTACGAATCTACTCGAATGCCCTTCTTAGATACTACATAACCCATAAAAGCAATAGATTGCATCCAAAATTATCACGACCCGATTTCTCGGTCATGATGGCACCTACAACCCCCCAGTAGGCGAACCAATCCCCATAGCCTAGAATGGTTAGTAACGGGCTACTATCTAACCAGCAAGTGGAAGGAAACATACAATAAGCAGAGGTAAGGGATATAAGAATAAGAAAAGGAATAATAGGAATATATATACAGAAGCTAAAACCAACCCAAAACCTAGTATCATAGTATAAGAGCCAAAACTAAGTATACATAGTACAAAAGATCCAAAAGAATATATACATATGTCTCTGAATGATAAGGGAGTACATAATACAGAAGACGAAGTAAAGCTAAGCCCCGATCAGAAGAGCTCACCCTCAGTCTCGAATAGCCCTAAAATACCTCGCACGAGGCAGTGCGGTCAGCGGTGAGAACTCACACTCGGATCTGCACCGAAAGATGCAGTAGTGTAGTATGAGCACCAATTATAAAGCAACAAGTTCCCAATAGGTATCATAGGCTGACTGGGCGCATATAAGATATAAAAGCAGTAATGTAGTTGAAAAGGATGAAGTAGTCACAGAGACAACGAACAAGCACATGAAAGCTAGCACAAAAGGAACACAAGGAGAAAACAATCTTGCTAGGCCAGCTAATAGAACTATACATCACAGAACACAGGTGAAGGAATAAGGAACGCACCTGGGGTCCATGGATTAACAATATATAAAGATAGTTAAGAAGAAGGCGGTATACCGGTAACCTCAAGTAAAAAGGAAGGAGGAAAGGAAAATAATGATAACACACTTGAATACAAGACTAAAACTAAGTCATGCTAGTAACACCATAATCAGGATCAATATCGCGATAGGATAATAATAAATAAAAGTCTACCTACAGTCCCAGGGGCACCCATACACCTGAGGAACACATACAAGTGAAAATACACCCTATGGCATCCCATTCTATCGGAGCGTACACTTAGCAAACAGTAAACGAGGGTGGATCCAAACACAATATGCATGATATGATATGATATGCTGAACCAAGTGATGTTAGTACCATATGTTACCCCCTCCGGTACCTAGAAGGCCCAATAGAGGCAGGATCTATGGAAGGAATTCCCCTGAGTACCTCAACTCCACCGTACAACCCTCCTCCGATCACCCTCGGCCCGTAGCTCTTGGCTCAGAATGGCAGGGTCAATGGAGGTCTACTCGTAGACCACATACTAAAACTCAAGCCTCGATATAGTAGTCCGGAGTGCAACCAGATCCAAACTAGTAACCAAATCTTGAGAATGCATGCCTGGAGTCTATCCAGGTCTAATTCAGTGAAATAAGTCTCAAAAACTCTATCAAGGGTGCCTGGATATAACCGGGTCTAAAATAGTAGTAAAGCCAATCTGCTGCCCGGTCCGACCAAGTCTGGTATAGGTATGAAAACAGTGGTAAAATCCTCCTTTTTAACTCTTTCTTGCCCCAAGAAGATCCATGAAAACAATTCCAAACCCTTTATAATAATTTTTACCGAAAATGGGCCCTCGACCATGCAAGGTTTAGAAAATCAACAATAGTAGGCTCGAAGCCAAAACCATATTAAAACATGTGAAAAACCACTTTGTATGCATGAGAATGGCATGCTCAATCACAAACAGTAGCTCAACGGCTCTCAATCAACCTATCGGGCCTGCACAGGCTCCAATTGCTCTACAACAAGCATAACCAGCTCTATAATTATGATATCGATGTCCGGGACTCATGAACATTCCTAAATAACCCACCATCTATGGTCCAAAGTCAAAATAAGGCCACACAGGACCACAAGGGTGATACTATCAACTACAACAAATACTACAATCAACAGAGCAAAAATAATACGGACATGAAGAAGCGGACAAGGTCTGAGGTGCCAAGTTAATAAACCCAACTCAAGGATGATGATTAGTATAATTATATCCTATATATGCGAAGTCTAAAAGAGTTAAACCGTAATCTACCTGTCGTTCGATGAAAAGCTGCTAGGACGATGATGTCCAAGATCGAACCACTTCGAGAAGCTTCGAAATGAAATCAAGCTTCAATTTAGGCTTGAATAACTTGACGTAGATAATTAATTTTCTCTTCTCAAAAATATATATAAAGAGAGATTAAAATGGAATAATTGTTATAGCCATGCTTCTTTCACATAGTGGACATAAAAAAGGAGAAGTTAAATGCCTACTTTAAATAATTTAAAACTGCTAAAGTGAGTACATGCAACATATATATAAAAGTACTAGTCATCACATTAAATGCTAACATGCATTGAATTCTTGCCACCACCATATATTGTTGTCCCTCCCTTGCAACTCCACGTGGAGTGGGGTGCTTAAACAATAAATATTTTTATCCCGTTATGTATATACTAGGGTATAATATAGGTTCATGATAAAATAGAAAATTATTTTAAATAAAACCTACTATATTATAATAATAATTTTTAACATAACTAAGGTTACTATCTTCGTTAAAATATTAATAAATTATAAAACTCTTATAAAATAAATACATACACAAATATATCATAACAAAAGTATTTTTTTCATAAATATTTAAAATATTTTTAGCAAAGTAAAACTTTTTACCAAATTCAACTTTCAAATTAAATATTTTCAAATACGCGCGATGTAATAAAATTCTCAAATTTAGGCTCGCAAGCCTTTGATACGGGACGAAGGTTAAAGTCATACGATACCTCGAATCAGGATCGACCTGCCCACAAGGTCAGTTGAGGTCATACGATCGCAAATCACTATCGCATGATTTCGATACTCAGCTCTTAAGGCTTAGATCTAAAACAGGGAATTGACCATAAAGACCAAACGAACGGCTAGGGCACCGAACCACCGGTCTCAGCAAGCCAAAAATGACTTGGGGCTGCTACAGGAAAGCTTTTACAGTACAAGGAAAGCGTAAATGCAAAAATGACCAGAAGGGTCATTACATCATCCACTACTAAAAGGACTTTCGTCCTCGAAAGTCAAGGACAAGGAAGTACCTGAAGGCTCAAACAGTTGTGGATACTGAGCCTGCATATCTCTCTTGGTCTCCTAGATAGCCTCCTCAATTGGACGGTGCCTCCACTGAACCTTAACAACCGGAATCTCCCTGGACCTCAATCTTCTGACATCTCTGGCCAAATTGGATACCGGCTCCTCAATAAAAGCCAACCTCTCATCCCACTGAACCACGTCCCAGTGCAACACATAAGACTTATCTAGAACGTACCATTTCAACATCGAAACATGAAACTCAAGATGTATAGCTGAAAATATTAGAGGTAAGGCTAACTGATAGGCAACACTACTAACCCTCTGGAGAATCTCAAACGGCCCAATCTACCTGGGGCTAAGCTTGCCCCGCCGACCAAATATCATCACGCCCTTCATGATCGACACCCGGAGGAATACTAAATCACCAACACTGAACTCCAAGGCACAAAGTCTACGATCAACGTAGCTCTTTTGCCTACTCTGATCAGCTCAAAGTCTATCGTGGATCACTCTAACTCTGTCTAGTGAATCTCGAAGTAAATCTGTACTCTGCAACCTAGACTCAAAATCATCAAACCAACCAACTGGTGATCTGTAATGCCTACCATACAGTGCCTCAAAGGGTGTCATGCCAATGCTCGAATGAAAGATATTATTATAAGCAAACTCGGCCAAAGGCACAAACTGATCCCAAGAACCTCCAAAGTCAAGAACACAGGCACAAAGCATATCCTCCAGGACCTGAATAGTCCTCTCGGACTGGCCATTTGTCTGAGGGTGGAATGCAGTACTAAGCTAAACCTTTGTACCCAAATCTCGCTGAATAGATCTCTAAAACTGAGATGTGAACCGAGTGCCGCGGTCTGAAATGATAGAAGATGGGACCCCGTGCAACCTAACAACCTCACGAAGGTAAATCTGAGCTAACCTCTTTGCACTATAAGTAGTATGAATCGACAAAAAGTGTGCTGACTTAGTCAGTCGATCAACAATCACCCAAATGGAGTCAAAACCCCTGGAAGTGCGTGGCAAACCAACTATGAAATCCATAGTAATCCTTTCCGACTTCCACTCAGGAATGGAAAGTCGCTGCATCAAACCACCAGGTTTCATGTGCTCAAACTTCACCTGCTTATAGTTCAAGCACCGAGATACAAACTCTGCTACGTCCCACTTCATACCACTCCACCAGTAAAGTTGCCTTAAATCTCTGTACATCTTGGCTATGCCAGGATGGATGGAATACCTAGAAAAATGTGCCTCATGGAGAATCAACTGAATTAAATCACCAACCCTCAGAACACAAAGGCATCTATCAAACCTCAGAACCCCATCAGAATCTTGAGTAGCCCGACTGACTCACCCCAAATAACCTGATCACGAAGGTTACACAACCGCTAATCCTCAAGCTGACGACTCTGAATCTAATCAACCAAAGTAGAACGAACCTCAACACTGGTGAGAACTCTGCTAGGATCTGACAAGTCAGACCTAACCAAATGGTTAGCCAAGGACTGAATGTCCAAGGCCAACGGCCACTCTGAAACTGGAAGAGAAGTTAAGCTACCCATACTCACCACCTTCCAGCTCAAGGCATCCGCTACCACGTTTGCCTTGCCTGGATGATACAGAATAGTGAAGTCATAGTCCTTCAGTAGCTCGACCCATTTTCCTTGCCTCTAGTTCAGATCTCGCTGACTCGTGATATGCTGAAGACTATAGTGATCAATGAAGATCTCATAGTGAATTCCATATAGGTAATGCCTCCATATCTTAAGCGCAAAAACTACCACCGCCAACTCCAAGTCATGGGTGGGGTAGTTGCACTCGTGAACCTTCAACTGTCTCGATGCATATGCTATCACACGAACCTACTGCATCAATACACAACCAAGACCAACCCTAGAAGCATCACAATACACCAAAAAACTTTGACCCTCAACTGGTAAAGTCAACACTGGAGCTGAAGTCAACAAGGCCTTAAGCCTCTGAAAGTTATCCTCGCACTGATTCGTTCATTGAAATGGGACATCCTTTCTAGTCAGCCTAGTCAAAGGTGCTGCTATGGAAGAAAACCCCTCCACGAACTGTCTGTAGTACCCTTCTAACCCAACAAAGCTGCAAAACTCAGTAGGAGTAGTAGGTCTCGGCCAATAATGGACTACTGAAATCTTGCCCGGGTCAACTCTAATCCCATCCTTAGACACCATGTGTCCTAGGAATGCTACTGACTCAAGCCAAAATTCGCACTTTGAGAACTTGGCATAAAGCTGATGATCTCTCAAAGTCTGAAGTATAATCCTCAAGTGCTGCTCATGCTCATCTCTACTCCGTGAATATACCAAGATGTCGTCTATGAAAACTATCACAAATGAGTCCAAATACGGGCCAAGCACCCTGTGTATCAAGTTCATAAAAGTTGTGGGGGCATTAGTCAACCCAAAAGACATTACTAGGAACTCATAGTGGCCATAACGTGTCTTGAATGTTGTCTTAGGGATGTCCTCTGCCCTAACCCTCAACTGGTGGTAGCCAAAGCTCAAATCTATCTTCAAAAACACGGTCGAACCCTGAAGCTGATCAAACAAATCATCTATACGCGACATCGGATACATATTTCTCACCGTCACCCTATTTAGCTGTCGATAATCAATACACATCTGCATCGACCCATCCTTTTTCTTTATAAACAGAATAGGAGCACCCCAAGGCAATAGACTCGGCTTAACAAAATCCTTAGCTAACAAATCCTGGAGCTGCTCCTTAAGATCTCTCAACTCAGCTGGAGCCATACGGTAAGGAGAAATAGAAATGGGACTGGTGCTTGGCTCTAACTCAATAGCAAAGTCGATATCTCTCTCGAGTAGAAGGCCCGACAGGTCGGTAGGGAACACATATATGAAATCTTTAACCACAGGAACTGACTCAGGGGAAAAAAGGTCAACACTAGTATCTCAGACATATGCTAGATAGGCCAAACACCCGTGAGAAATCAACTTCCTAGCTCGAAGAGAAGAGATAATCCCAGATGGTGCGTGACTGACAGAACCCTACCACACAACCGAGGATGCACCGGGCATGCCTATTGTAACAGTCTTGGCATAATAATCCAAAACCACATGATGAGGGGATAACTAGTCCATGCCCAGAATGACATCAAAGTCTAACATATCAAGAATCATCAAATCACCCTAAGTCTTAATATCTCCAATAGAAATCATGCAAGATCTCACAACCCGATCCACTACTAAAGAATATCCTACCGGGGTCGAAATAGATATAGGTATAGATAACGGCTCACTAGTCAACCCCAAGCAAGGAAAATAGTAGGCAGAAACATACGAGCAAGTGGATCTAGGATCAAATAAAGCATAAGCTGGTCGACGGCATACAAAAATTGTACCTGTGATCACAGCATCCGAGTCCTCTGCCTCCGGTCTCCCAAGGACCACATAAAACTAACGACGACCACCACCTGACTGAGCGCCATCCCTACCACCCATCCTACCATGCTGGGCACCACATCTAGCCTGACCAACACCCCCTCTAACCGATGGTTGGACTGAACGGATATGCTGAGCTGGCTGAGCGGCTGGCTGAACTGCACCCCGCTGGGGGCAATCTCTAGCAAAGTGCCCAATAACTCTACACTCATAGCAAGCCCCTGACTGCCTATACTGTCGAGATGAACCAGCAGAACCAGTGTGGCCACCATGGCTTGATACCCCAGAAACTAAACCCCTCAGAGTCTGACCACTGTAACCCTGCTGGCTACTCTACCCCTGCTCAAACTGAGAACTAATAAAAGTTTGAAGAAAAGCCTGAACCGGTCGACTAGACTGACCTTGGTGCTGCTATGGCTGATAACCTCAGCCCCACTGGCCTAAACCTATACTACCATGATGAAAAACACTGTAGCTACCCTGATGTCGAGGCCTCTTATCTCTGGACTCGGAGTTATGATGATGCAAATCCTTTATAGTACGGGCATAGTCTATAATAGCCTGGAATGATCGACGACTAGAAACCAATATCTCTGCTAGCTCTCTAAACTCTTTCCGTAGCCCCCAAACAAACCTACGAACTTTGTCAGGCTCGATAGGCATAATCATGGCCCCAAATGGAGCAAGCTGATGGAAATGGGTATCATACTCTGATACGGTCATAGAACCCTGCATAAGTCTAGTGAAATTCTTCCTACAACGCTCCCTGTCACTCTGTGGCAAGAACTTGGCCATGAAGGCCTCATATAACTCTGACCAAGATAACAGAGGAGATGAAGATGGTCTGCAAGCAACCTGGGCCCTCCATCACAACTTAGCGGGGCCCTCCAGCTAATAAGTAGTGTATCCAACAACGTGAGTCTCCAGTAAACCCAAATGTTATAGCATCTCCTCACAAGTAGTAATAAAGTCATGCAGATCCTAACCAGAAGTACTAGCGAACCTCGGAGGTGCCAATCTTAGAAATCTACCCAATGCCTTCTACTCTGTCTTTGTCATAACTGGGCGAGGAGTAATAGTCTGTGCAATTAATGGGACCAGAATAACCTCGGCACGAGGAGCCGCAGTAGAAGACTGTGCTCCTAAACTCTGTGCACCTATGGTTGCCCCCTGAGCGGATGTCTGTGCTACCTCAGAAGGCCGCTTTCCAATCATACCTAAAAGTTGTAATAGCAACTCAAATATCTGAAGATTGAGTTGGGGATAAAGCTGGCACAGAAGTAGATGCTGGAGCTGGTGGTACCTGGGCTGCTCCCTGGTCCATATGATGCTACTTAGGAACTAACTCTAGCTTATACTCATGCTCGGGCACTATCTCAAATCTAGCAGCTCTAGCAGGTGTCGCTACTCGGGGACGTCCTCGACCCTTACCCCTACAACCTCCCCGGCCCCTAGCTGGTGTTGGGGGTGCTGGAGTCGGAGGCTTGTCTCTACCTGACGCTGACACTCTCGTATGAACTATCTGTGGAAGAATGAACTAGAACAAGTGAGATTTCAAGAAACTTTCAAGGACTATGCACGATACCAAAGCAATAAGAGAGTCATATTTTCTAAGATGTCACTATAGCCTCCTGAGGATTGAGTACGAATGTCTCCTCCCCGATCTGCATGACTCTACTATACATTGGTTCCTACACCGATGAAACTGGTGAACCTAGGCTCTGATACCAAGCTATCATGACCTGATTTCGCAGTCATGATGGCACTTACAACCCCAGTAGGCGAAGTGAGAAGAATATACACACCAAAGGCACAGGTGAAAGTAAGAAATAACGCACCTGGGGTCCTTGCAATAACAATGTATATAAAATAAGTTTACGAAATGAACGGTATACCGATAACCTCAAGTGTAAGAAGAAGAGAGAAAGAGTAATGATAGGCATGCTCAGAGACGTGAATCAAACTCAACTAATCATATCAATCTCAAATCCAGAAACTAACAGTCTAGCAGTAACCAATCCCATACTTATCCATAATAGAGAACAAATCTGAAGTAAATAGCAAAAGTCTACCTACAGTCCCCCGGCCGCCCATACAACCGAGGAACACAAACAAGTGAAAACAAACCCTCCGGCATCCCATACTACCAGAGCGTACAATCAACAAACAACAAACAAGGGTGGAGCCTTAAACAATGAATGATATGATGCATGAAGATCTCAGTAAATGGTATCTCTGTATGTACCTCCTCCGGCGCCGATCCGGCCCAGCAGGTAGGTTCCATGGAAGGACACTGCCCATATACCTCTACTCCACCGTATACCCCTCCTCCGGCACACGCAGCCCGTAGCCCCTGGCCCGGATGGCAAGGTCCATGGAGGTCCCAGACCCCATACTAAAACTCAGTATCAACACATGTCGTCCGGAAGCAAGTCCGGTATCAAGATAGAGACCCAGTCTCGAATATGCAATGCTCAGACCCTGTCCAGGACTAAAGTAGTAGGAAAATATCTCAAAAACACCTCCAAGGGTGCCTGGGAATAACCGGGTCTAAACAGTAAAAAGTCATCTCAGGTGCTCGGTCCGACCGAGGCTAAAAATCATCTCAAGTAGCAAGAAAACTCAACTAGCACTCCGGCCCTGCCGAGTCTAGCGTTAATCGTAAAACTGGTGATTTAAATCATAATTTTACTTTCTTTTACCCAAGAATATTCACAAGTTTAAATCAAACCATTTCCAAATATTTCCATCAAACGGGCCCCCCGGCCATGCAAGGTTTAGAAAATAGTGCCAGTAGGCCCAGAAGCAAAACCATAGTATAAAACATGGATAAAACCTCTTTATATGCATGGAAATGGTATTGATCACACATTAATAGCCTTGCCCAGCAGCTCACAATCAACCTATCGACCCTGCACAGGCCCACAGCTACTCAACAAGCATAACCAGCCTAGAAGGATAATTCTATGCCCGGGACTCGCGGACATTCCCAAAATCCCACCTTCTATGTTTCAGAGTCAACAAGGCCTCACAGGAACACAAGGGTAAATAAAATATATCGGCAAATACTACAAGCAACGGAGGAACAAAAGTAGGCGGACATGAATAAAGCGGTCAAGGTCTGTGGTACCAACCTAATAAACCAACCCAAGGATGCCCATTAATACAATTTTATTCTATATATGCGGAGTCTAGGGAAAATAGACCATAACCTACCTGTCTAGGTGCATATCTGCACGTTGATTAAAAGGGAAGTTAATTATCTACGTCAAGTTATTCAAGCCCGAGTTCAAGTTTGATTTCGTGTTGGAGTTTTTTCGGAGAGGTTCAAGCTTGTCATCGGACGACAGGTAGGTTACGTTTTTTTTCCCTAGACTCCGCATATATAGAATAAAATTATATTAATGGGCATCCTTGGGTTGGTTTATTAGGTTGGTACCACAGACCTTGACCGCTTTATTCATGTCCGCCTTCTTTTGTTTCTCCGTTACTTGTAGTATTTGCCGACATATTTTATTTATCCTTGTGGTCCTGTGTGGCCTTGTTGACTCTGGAACATAGAAGGTGGGATTTTGGGAATGCCCGCGAGTCCTGGGCATAGAATTATCCTTCTAGGCTGGTTATGCTTGCTGAGTAGCTGTGGGCCTGTGCAGGTCGATAGGTTGATTGTGAGCTGCTGGGCAGCTATTATGTTTGATCATACCATTTTCATGCATATAAAGAGGTTTTATCCATGTTTTACTATGGTTTTGGCTTCGGGCCTACTGGCACTATTTTCTAAACCTTGCATGGCTCGGGGGGCCCGTTTTTTATGGAAATAATTTGGAAATGGTTTGATTTAACTTGTGAATATTTCTGGATAAAGGAAAGTAAAATTATGTTTAAAATCATCAGTTTTACGATTATCGCTAGACTCGGCAGGGCCGGGGTGCTAGTTGAGTTTTCTTGTTACTTGAGATGATTTTTAGCCTCGGTCGGACCGAGCACCTGAGATGACTTTTTACGGTTTAGACCCGGTTATTCTCGGGCACCCTTGGAGGGGTTTTTAAGATATTTTCCTACTACTTTAGTCCTGGACAGGGTCTGGGCATGCATATTCGAGACTGGGTCTCTATCTTGATACCTGACTTGCTTCCGGACGACATGTTTTGATACTGAGTTTTAGTATGGGGTCTCGGACCTCCATGGACCTTGCCATCCGGGCCAGGGGCTACGGGCTGTGTGTGCCGGATGAGGGGTATACGGTGGAGTAGAGGTATACGGGCAGTGTCCTTCCATGAAACCTACCTGCTGGGCCGAATCGACGCCGGAGGAGGTACATACAGAGATACCATGGCACTTGAGATCTTCATGTATCATATCATTCATTGTTTGAGGCTCTGCCCTTGTTTGTTGTTTGTTGATTGTACGCTCCGGTAGTATGGGATGCCGGAGGGTTTGTTTTCACTTGTTTGTGTTCCTCGGTTGTATGGGTGGCCGGGGGACTGTAGGTAGACTTTTTCTATTTACTTACAGAATTGTTCTCTATTATGGATAAGTATGAGATTGGTATGATTAGTTGAGTTTGATTCATGTCTCTGAGCATGCCTATCATCACTCTTTCTCTCTTCTTCTTACACTTGAGGTTACCGGTATACCGTCCATTTCATAAACTTATGTTATATACATTGTTATTGCAAGGACCCCAAGTGCGTTGTTTCTTACTTTCACCTTTGCCTATGGTGTATATATTCTGCTTACTAGCCTCACATATGGTTCTGTTGATTTCCCTCTGGGCTAGTTCCTGTGTACCTTTCGTTGATTTCTGTGACTGCTTGCTTCTATTCTGTCTGTTACTACGCTTTTATCTTATATGTGCCCAGTCGGCCTATGATACCTACTGGGTACCTTATGCTTCGCATTTGGTGCTCACCCCTACCCCCTACATCTTTGGGTGCAGATCCTAGCGTGGGCCATCGTTGTTAGATCGCTGTGATTCATGCTTGGAGATCTGTTGGGGACTACTTCAGACTGAGGGTGAGCTCTTGGCGATCGGAGCTTAGCTTTAGTTTATCTTTTGCTTCATGTACTCTATTACCATTCAGAGACATCTGTATATATAGTTTTGGTTTATTTGCACTCCATGTATGTAGTTTAGCTCTATACTATGATACCAGGTCTTGGGATTGGGTTTAGTTTTCGCACATATATATATTTATATCCCTGTTATCTATTTTCTTTGTCTTGTTCCCTTATTTGTTAGATAGTAGCCCATTACTAACTATTCTGGGCTACGGGGTTTGGTTCACCTACCGGGGATTGTAGGTGCCATCATGACCGAGAAATCGGGTTGTGACAACTTGGTATCAGAGCTTTAGGTTCACCGGTGTCATCGGTATAGGAGCCAATTTCTAGTAGAGTCCTGCGGATCGGGGCGGAGACGTCCGTACTCAATCTTTGGGAGGCTACAGTGGAATTTTAGGAAATTTGACTCTTTCATTGCTTCTGTGTCATGCGTAGAACCCTTGAAGTTTCTAGAAATCTCATTTATTCTACTTCATTCTTCCGCAGATGGTTCGTACGAGATCATCGGCATCACGCGGAGATGAGCCTCCAGCGCCAGCTCCAGCGCCAGCTCCAGCGCTAGCTCCAGCGCCAGCTCCAGCGTCAGCTCTAGCGCCAGCTCTAGCACCAGCTCCAGTGCCCACTTCTGTGCCAGCTCCAACCGCAGCTCAGTCTCCAGATATTCGGGGATTACTATTACAACTTTTGGGTGTGATTGGAGAGCGGCCTTCTTAGGTAGCGTAGACATTTGCTCAGGGGGCAGCCCTGGGTGCACAGAGCTCAGGAGCGCAGCCTGCTACTATGGCTCCCCGTGCGGAGGACATTCCAGTTCCATCTGTTGCACAACCTCTTGCTCCTCGCCCAGTTATGACAGAGTCAGAGCAGAAGGCATTGGGTAGGTTTTTGAGGTTAGCACCTCCGAGGTTTGCTGGTACTTCTGGACAGGATCCACATGACTTTATTACTACCTGTGAGGATATGTTGCACCATTTGGGTTTATTGGAGACTCACGGGGTTGGTTATACTACCTATCAGTTGGAGGGCCCAGCGAAGTTATGGTGGAGGGCCCAGGTTGATTGTAGACCACCATCGTCACCTCCTTTGACCTGGTCTGAATTTTATGAGGCCTTTATGGCTAAGTTCCTACCTCAGAGTGATCGTGAGCGTCGCAGGGAGCAGTTTACTCACCTTACGCAGGGGTCTATGACTATCTCAGAGTATGAGACCTGTTTCCACCAGCTAGCACCATTTGGAGCTATGATCATTCCTACCGAGGCTGATAGGATTCACAGATTTGTATGGGGTTTGAGGCCAGAGATCAGGCAGCCAGCTGAGATATTGATTGCCAGTGGTCAGTCATTCCAGGTTATTGTAGACTATGCCCGTACTGTGGAGGACTTACAGCGACATGATCAGGGGTCCAGAAATAAGAGGCCTCGACATCAGGGTGTCTATAGTGGTTCCAGATATGGCGGTAGAGGTCCTGGCCAGTGGAGCCAGAGTCATCAGCCACAGCAGCACCAGGGTCAGTCCAGCCGACCGGTCTAGGCTTCCTTTCAGACTTTCGGTAGTACCCAGTTCGAGAAGGGTCAGAGCAGCTATCAGGGCTATGACGACCAATCTTTGAGGGGTACAGTTTCTGGGGCATCAGGCCGTGGTGGTTATGCAGGATCTGCTGGTTCATCTCGACCGAGTAGGCCGCCAGGGGCTTGTTTTACTTGTGGTGTGATCGGTCATTTTGCTAGAGATTGCCCTCAGCAGGGTACAATTCAGTTGGCCGAGCCTTTACGAGTAGTTCAGCCCCCAGCTAGAGGGGGTGGTCGTTAGGGTAGAGGTGGTGTGCCACGCGGTAGAGCAGGTGGTAGGGATGGCGGTCGGGCAGGTGGAGGTTGTCGTCAGTTTTACGCGGTCCCTAGGAGACCAGAGGCAGAGGCCTCAGATGCTGTGATTATAGGTATGATTTTTGTGTGCCATCAGTCTGCTATGGCTTTATTTGATCCTGGATCCACTTGTTCATATGTATCTGCCTACTTTGTGCCTTGTTTGGGGTTGGCTAGTGAGCCATTATCTGTTCCTGTTTCTGTTTTGACCCCAGTAGGAGATTCTTTAGTAGTGGATCGGATTGTGAGATCCTGTATGTTATCTATTGGTGATTCAGGGACTTGGGGTGATTTGATGATTCTTGATATGCTGGATTTTGATGTGATACTGGGCATGGACTGGTTATCCCCTCACCGTGTGGTTTTGGATTGTTATGCCAAGACCATTACCATAGCCGTGCCCGGTGTATCCCCGGTTGTGTGGCAGGGTTCTGTTAGCCATGCACCATCTGGGATCATCTCTTGTCTTCGAGCTAGGAAGTTGATTTTCCGTGGGTGTTTAGCTTATCTAGCATATGTCCGAGATGTTAGTGCTGACCCTACTTCTCCTGAGTCAGTTCCTGTGGTTAGAGACTTCCTCGATGTGTTTCCTACCGACCTGCCAGGCCTTCCACCTGAGAGAGATATTGATTTCGCTATTTAGTTAGAGCCGGGCACTAGGCCTATTTCTATTTCTCCTTACCGTATGGCTCCTGCTGAGTTGAGGGAGCTTAAAGAGCAGCTCCAGGATCTGTTAGCTAAGGGGTTTATTAGACCTAGTGTATCACCGTGGGGTTCTCCTGTTCTCTTCGTGAAGAAGAAGGATGGGTTGATGCGCATATGTATTGATTATCGACAGCTGAATAGGGTGACAGTGAAGAATAGGTATCTGATGCCGAGGATTGATGATTTGTTTGACCAGCTTCAGGGTTCAGTCGTGTTTTCGAAGATTGATTTGAGGTCTGGCTACCATCAGTTGAGGATTAGGGCGGAGGACATCCCTAAGACAGCATTCAGGACACGTTATGGCCATTATGAGTTCCTGGTGATGTCTTTTGGGTTGACTAATGCCCCCGCAGCCTTTATGAACTTGATGCACAGAGTTCTTGGCCTGTATTTGGACTCATTCGTGATAGTTTTTATAGACGACATCTTGGTATACTCGCGTAGTAGATATGAGCATGAGCAGCACTTGAGGGTTATACTCCAGACTTTGAGAGACCATCGGCTTTATGCCAAGTTCTCAAAGTGTGAGTTTTGGCTTGAGTCAGTTGCATTCCTAGGGCATGTGGTGTCTAAGGATGGGATTAGGTATGATCCGGGAAAGATTTCAGCGGTTTGTGAGTGGCCTAGACCTACTACTGTTACTGAGGTTCGCAGCTTTATTGGGTTAGCAGGTTACTACAGACGGTTCATTGAGGGATTTTCTTCCATAGCAGCCTTGACTATGCTGACTAGGAAGGATATCCCATTTCAGTGGTCGGATCAGTGTGAGGATAGCTTCCAGAGGCTTAAGGCCTTATTGACTTTAGCTCCAGTTTTGACTTTGCCGGTTGAGGGTCAGATCTTCTCCGTGTATTGTGATGCTTCTAGGGTTGGTCTTGGTTGTGTGTTGATGCAGCAGGGTCGAGTAATAGCATATACGTCGAGGCAGCTGAAGGTTCACGAGCGCAACTACCCCACTCATGACTTAGAGTTGGCAGCGGTAGTTTTCGCGCTCAAGATCTAGAGGCATTACCTATATGGAGTTCACTGTGAGATCTTCACCGATCACCGTAGTCTTCAGTATATCACGAGTCAGCGGGAGTTGTACTCGAGACAGAGGAGATGGGTCGAGTTACTGAAGGACTATGACTTCACTATTCTGTATCATCCGGGCAAGGCAAACGTGGTAGCGGATGCCTTGAGCCAGAAGGTGGTGAGTATGGGTAGCCTAGCTTCTCTTTCAGTTTCAGAGCGACCGTTGGCCTGGGACATCCAGTCCTTGGCTAACCGTTTGGTTAGGCTTGACTTGTCGGATCCTAGCAGAGTTCTCGCCGGCGTTGAGGTTCGTTCTACTTTGATTGATCAGATTCAGAGCTGTCAGTTTGAGGATCAGCAGTTGTGTGACTTCGTGATCGGGTTGTTCAGGGTGAGACCAGTCGGGCTACTCTAGATTCAGATGGGGTTCTGAGGTTTGATAGCCGCCTTTGTGTTCCGAGGATTAGTGATTTGATTCAGTTGATACTTCACGAGGCACATTGTACTAGATACTCCATTCACCCTGGCACAGCAAAGATGTATAGAGACTTGAGAGCTTTTACTGGTGAAGGTGGTATGAAGCGGATATAGCGGAGTTTGTATCTCGTGCTGAACTGTCAGCAGAGTTAAGTTACATGAAGCACACTGAGACTGGTGGTTTGATACACGCGACTTCCATTCCGAGTGGAAAGCTGGAAGGATTACTATGACTTTGTTATTGGTTTTGCCTGACGTACTTCTCATGGGTTTTGATATCACAGTATGGGTGATTGTTGATAGGACTTAGACTAAGTACTGCACATTTCTGCCGTTCAGACTTCTTTGGTGCAAGAGGTTAGCTCAGACTTCTAGCCTTTCGTGAGAATTTGTTCGGTTGCAGGGTCCAGCTTCTATCATTTCAGACCGCGGCACTCAGTTCACATCTCAGTTCTGGAGGCTATTCAAGCGGAGATTTGGGGTACAGAGGTTCATCTTAGTACCGCTTTCCACCCTCAGACAGATGGCCAGTCTGAGAGGACCATTCAGATTTTGGAGGACATGCTTCGAGCCTGTGTTCTTGACTTTGGAGGTTCTTGGGATCAGTTTGTTCCCTTGGCAGAATTTGGTTATAATAACAGCTTCCATTCGAGTATCGGCATGGCACCTTTTGAGGCTTTGTATGGAAGGCGTTGCAGATCACCGGTAGGTTGGTTTGATGGTTTTAGTACTGGGCCACAGAGAACAGATTTGCTTTGAGATTCCTTAGACCGAGTCCGAGTGATTCAGGACAGACTTCGGGCAGCTCAGAGCAGGCAGAAGAGTTATGCTGATCGTAGGCTTCGTGCCTTGGAGTTTAGTGTCGGTGACTTGGTGTTTCTTCGTGTATCGCCCATGAAGGGCGTGATGAGATTTGGTAGGCGGGGAAAGCTTAGCCCCAGGTACATTGGGCCGTTTGAGATTCTTCAGAGGGTTGGTAGCGTTGCCTATCAGCTAGCCTTGCCTCCGATGTTTT
This sequence comes from Jaltomata sinuosa, assembly GCA_003996215.1. NCBI lineage: Eukaryota > Viridiplantae > Streptophyta > Magnoliopsida > Solanales > Solanaceae > Jaltomata > Jaltomata sinuosa. The sequence goes on from QJPP01001433.1 coordinate 111,501, forward strand.
CAGCTATACATCCTGTATTTCATGTTTCGATGTTGCGTCGGTATGCCCCAGATGAGTCTCATGTGTTGCAGTGGGATTCAGTTCAGTTGGGTGAGGATTTAGCCTTTGTTGAGGAGCCGGTAGCTATTTTGGCCAAAAATGTCAGGAGATTGAGGTCTCGAGAGATCCCGGTTGTTAAGATTCAGTGGAGGCACCGTCCAGTCGAGGAGGCTACCTGGGAGACCGAGAGAGATATGCAGGCCCAGTATCCGCAGCTGTTTGAGCCTTCAGGTACCCCCTTGACCTTGACTTTCGAGGATGAAAGTCCTTTTTAGTAGTGGATGATGTAATGACCCTTCCGGTTATTTCCACGTATACGTTTCCCTTGAACCGTTAGAGCTTGTTGTAGCGGACCCAAGACACTTAAGGCTTGTCAGGACTGGTATTTCGGTGTCGGGCCCATTTGTTTGGTCACATTATAAGTTTTGAAGTCAAGCAAATCGACAAAAGTTATCGTAAGTTCTTTAATAAATTTCCTGAAATTTGGGTAAAATATCTCGGAGCTTTTCTCTCAATATATAAAGAGTTAGAAGTCCCCCCGAAATACCAAATCGAAGGTCTACGAGTCTAGTTTCCAACACACAAAACCTCACGTCCAACTGATCTCGGAGTAAAAAGTTATGACTGTTTTACCGCGGACTGTCTGGCAGAAAATGGGGTGCGAACCAGGTCGCGAACCGGGTCGGGTTAAACTCGATTTAAGCCTCAACTTCATGTTTTAAAATGCCATTTCAGTTTCGAAACTGTGATAAAACATAAGGGAGGATCCCGAGAGAATTCTTGAGTATCGAAATCGTGCGTACTTGAAAATATCTAATTTAAAAGTTGAATGTGGTAGAAAATTATATTACTATTACCTTTTTAAAATATTTTAAAGGTTTATGGAAAATATTTTTGATACGATATAATTGTATATGTATTTATTTTATAAGGTTTTTATACATTGTAATATTTTAACGGAGATAGTAAATTTAGTTATGTTGAAGATTATTATTATAATATAGTAGGTTTTGTTTGAAATAATTTTCTATGAATTATGGTATATCTAAAATATTATATTTATTTTATCACGAATTTATGCAATACCCGAGTATATACCTAACGGGGAGAATTTGTTGCCACCTCCACTTCCACGTGGAAGTGGAGGCCTTGTACAACAAGTTAGGCAGCATGTAGTGGCAACATAGGAATCTTCCTATAATATTCACATTTGTGACATATCAACCTAACTTCTGTACTTAATATTCCCTCATATTTGAATTGTTCACATACAAGCATGCTTAGGCGGACAGGGATTTTTGGTGGAGAAAGCATTTTATTCTTGGTTGTTCTTATATTTGATCACGGAAAATAGAAAATCAATTATCTACGTCAAGTTATTCAAGTCCGAGTTCGAGTGTGATTTCATTTCGGAGCTTTTCGGAGAGGTTCAAGCTTGTCATCGGTCGACAGGTAGGTTACGGTTTAACTTCCCTAGACTCCGCATATATAGAATAAAATTGTATTAATGGGCATTCTTGGGTTGGTTTATTAGGTTGGTACCACAGACCTCGACCGCTTTATTCATGTCCGCCTACTTTTGTTCCTCCGTTGCTTGTAGTATTCGCCGATATATTTTATTTACCCTTGTGGTCCTGTGAGGCCTTGTTGACTCTGGAACATAGAAGGTGGGATTTTGGGAATGTCCGCGAGTCCCGGGCATAGAAATATCCTTCTAGGCTAGTTATGCTTGCTGAGTAGCTGTGGGCCTGTGCAGGGTCAATAGGTTGATCGTGAGCTGCTGGGCAGCTATTGTGTGTGATCATACCATTTCCATGTATATAAAGAGGTTTTATCCATGTTTTACTATGGTTTTGGCTTCAGGCCTACTGGCACTATTTTCTAAACCTTGCATGGCCCCGAGGGGCTGTTTTTGATGGAAATGATTTGGAAATGGTTGATTTAACTTGTGAATATTTCTGGATAAAGAAAAGTAAAATTATGTTTAAAATCATCCGTTTTACGATTATCGCTAGACTCGGCAGGGCTGGGGTGCTAGTTGAGTTTTCTTGTTACTTGAGATGATTTTTAGCCTCGGTCGGACCGAGCACCTGAGATGAATTTTTACGGTTTAGACCCGGTTATTCCCGGGCACCCTTGGAGAGGTTTTTGAGATATTTTCCTACTACTTTAGTCCTGGACAGGGTCTGGGCATGCATATTCGAGACTGGGTCTCTATCTTGATATGAGACTTGCTTCCAGATGACATGTTTTGATACCGAGTTTTAGTATGGGGTCTGGGACCTCCATGGACCTTGCCATCCGGGCCAGGGGCTACGGGCTGCGTGTGCCGGAGAAGGGGTATACGGTGGAGTAGAGGTATACGGGCAGTGTCCTTCCATGGAACCTACCTGCTGGGCCGGATCGGCGCCGGAGGAGGTACATACAGAGATACCATGGCACTTGAGATCTTTATGCATCATATCATTCATTGTTTGAGGCTCCGCCCTTGTTTGTTGTTTGTTGATTGTACGCTCCGGTAGTATGGGATGTCGGAGGGTTTGTTTTCACTTGTTTGTGTTCCTCGGTTGTATGGGCGGCCGGGGGACTGTAGGTAGATTTTTGCTATTTACTTACAGAATTGTTCTCTATTATAGATAAGTATGAGATTGGTATGATTAGTTGAGTTTGATTCATGTCTCTGAGCATGCCTATCATCACTATTTCTCTCTTCTTCTTACACTTGAGGTTACCGGTATACCGTCTATTTCGTAAACTTATGTTATATACATTGTTATTGCAAGGACCCCAGGTGCGTTGTTTCTTACTTTCACCTGTGCCTATGGTGTGTATATTCTGCTTACTAGCCTCACATGTGGTTCTATTGATTTCCCTCTAGGCTAGTTCCTGTGTACCTTTCGTTGATTTCTGTGACTGCTTGCTTCTATTCTGTTTGTTACTACGCTTTTATCTTATATGTGCCCAGTCGGCCTATGATACCTACTGGGTACCTTATGCTTCGCATTTGGTGCTCACCCCTACCCGCTGCATCTTTGGGTGCAGATCCTAGCGTGGGCCATCGCCGCTAGACCATTGTGATTCGTGCTTGGAGATCTGTTGGAGACTACTTCAGGCTGAGGGTGAGCTCTTGGCGATCGGAGCTTAGCTTTAGTTTATCTTTTGCTTCATGTACTCTATTACCATTCAGAGACATCTGTATATATAGTTTTGGTTTATTTGCACTCCATGTATGTAGTTTAGCTCTATACTATGATACCAGGTCTTGGGATTGGGTTTAGTTTCCGCACATGTATATATTTATATCCCTGTTATCTATTTTCTTTATCTTGTTCCCTTATTTGTTAGATAGTAGCCCATTACTAAGTATTCTGGGCTACGGGGTTTGGTTCACCTACCGGGGATTGTAGGTGCCATCATGACCAAAAAATCGGGTTGTGGCAGTGATTCATTGAACAAGTTATCCTATAACCTTGCTTCCGCATAATATTTTTTTCCAGTTTATATGTTTCTATTCCGTTGATCATGAATTATACCAATATGAAGAATTAGCTTGGGGCCACTTATAGTTTTAGATCCCATGTTACGTCCAGGGTGTAGGCTCGGGGCATGACATTTATTCCCACTTAGTCAAGTTCTCTTTCATTCTCTCAATCAAGTTCCAAAAGAAGAAAAAAAAATCAATTCTCTCAAGCTCCAAAGCCTAGGGTTCTTCTCTAATCCTCCATCTTCAAGCTCTAAGTCAAGAAAACTTCAAGTCCAAGTATGTGGGTATTCAATAAGGGATTCCTTTCACCTTTATGACCAAAACCCCAAGTTTTATTTTGATTTCATGAATTTCTCAACTTAGGGTTCTAGCCCAATTATATAATTCTTCTATAAATTCATTTTTCTTATGTTACCATATAGTTTCTAATCCTAATTTTATGATCTTGCATGAGTTTTTATAAGTATTTATTTTGATATGCCGCCATTTTACGGCACTTTCGACTCCTTTAAACTAAGAACAATCGTACGTTTTCAAGCAAACGTTGTCATTTTTGATGTTTTTATGTTGTATTTTCAGGAAATGGAGACAAACACGGAAACGGAAGGAAATACGCGAAAAAGAGCATTCTGGATAAGAGTGACGGCCTAAGTGACGGCCCGTCACACATGTGACGGTCCGTCACAGTGACCGTCACACCAAGGCAGCACCACTGCCTAGTGGTGACGGTCTAGGCGACGGTCCGTCAAGCCAGTGACGGTCCATCAGCCTAGCCGTCACACCTGGGCAGTCGGTTACGCGGAATCCGAGCGTTTTTGGGATTTGTTTCCTAGACTCCTATAAATACCCTATGTTAGGTTTATTTTATTTGGGGAAGCTTTTTAATATAGTTCTCCCAATAGTTTTAGGAGAGACTTGGAGATCAAGAAACACGTTTTACACTTCTTGAATTCGTGTTCTTGATTTGTTCTTGGAATCTTGGTTTTTCTTGTTCTTGGAATAATTGAAGATTGGTTTTCATTATATTGTAAGAATCCCTTCTCTTTATTATGAATACAATTCTCTTCTCTTTTCTTTATATCATGATTAACTAAACCTCCCACAACTAGGGTTGTGGGAGCCATGGCAAAAGTAGCAATATAGATTCCGGGTAGCAACGGGTTAAATATGTATGTTGTCACGTTGTTAATCATTCGTTATGTAACGTTTTCTAGTGGTTGCAAACATTAGAACATGCCTAGGTTTAATTTGCTTGAGTAAAGAGATTAAAACCGGGAAACTTGATTAACGACGAGGATTCGAGACTACCAACTCTCGTCTTATGATTAATGCTGTAACTAGATTAATCTACTTGATGTTTAGGATTGAAATCTAAAAGCACACCTTTTCAAGTTCGAGAGAATTGAAAAGTAAATTTGTCTATTTGGTTGAGAAACGTTTAGACGATACAATTAATTCAATCGCATCGTGACACGCATATAGAAAGAACCCCGTTAAGCCTAGAATCGACTTTGTTACTAACGCCATGGTAAACACTTCCCTAGTTCTCTCTCTCCTATTGATTATCATTCATACGTTAAGTGTTTGTTTTGTTTACAAATATTGATCACAAAACCCCCCTATTTACCAGAAACTATTGACGACTAGTCACTTAATTCACTAAAGACTTAACTCTCACCATATTCTCTGTGGGATCGACCCCAACCTTAGTTGGGTTCTATATTTGACTACGACCGCTTACGCTTCTTTGATTAGAGGTGTAGTTTGGGCGTTATCAAAAAGTGGCGCCATTGCCGGGGAATACGGTTGTTAATTAAGTCTGGTGTGTTTATTTGACTCTTAGTCATACTTTCCTGCTTTTACGTTTTTTTGTTGTTTTTGTTTTTGACAGGGTACAGAGTTGTGCATGCCAAGTACCCGGCGCTCGGGTGAATCAACATTACCTTACGACCCCGAGCTTGCTAGAACGTTAAGGCGGAATATGGCCGCACAACAAGAGGCAGCAAGGCTCGCTGCAGAACTGCAGGCCCAACAAAATTTGAATGCTGGAGGTCTGCAGCACGATCTTGAGTTGCATGATGAGGATAACGATTTGGATGGAGTTGGCGCTACGGGCGCCATTGTTGTTCCACCGCTACCGCCCGGAGCCAAGTTCAACATCACTAGCACGATGATTCAGCTGTTGAACTTGAGAAGAGTATTCCGTGGAGCAGCTGGTGACGATCCAAACCGTCACTTAATGAACTTCGTGGGTATCTGCAAGCCGTTTGAACTGCCGGGCGTGAGTCAGACAGCGATCAGGCTCAGGTTGTTTCCGTTGTCTCTGTCTGATGAGGCAGCATTATGGTTGACAGAACTGACCCCCGACTCTATCGCAACTTGGGGAGAGTTGAAAGGAGCTTTCCTAGAAAGGTTCTTTCCTCCCTCTAGGATGATACAGTTGAGGGACGAGATTAGCAATTTCAGGCAGCAACCTCACGAAGCATTGCACGAGACCTGGCTGCGATTCAAGAAGAAGCTAACACAATGCCCGAACCATCAGTTGAACGATGAGTTTTTGATGCAGACATTCTACAGGGCACTCAATTCGGCTACCAAGCGACGTTGGACAACGCAGCAGGTGGAGCGTTTATGGGTCGCACTTTTGCCGATGCCACAACTATTTTGGACAGGCTCACCAAAACCAACAGGGCCTGGCATACACGTGATTCAGAGGTACCAGCTAGTACTTATGCAGTTGGTGTGTCAGCGGAACAGCGTAGAAAAGATGAAGAACGGGACCAAGACATGGCCCATCTAAAAACGCAAATGGACCTCTTGACCAAGCACTTGATGTCAGGAAGTATTGAGAAGGTGAAGGCCGTGGGTTCGCAAGGTAGAGAAGCAGGGGTTGAATCTGATGAGGAGGCCAACTATTTGGGGGGTTTCCAGGCCAACGGCCAGGGAAACCAAGGTCGGAACTATCAGAGAGACAACCACTATGAGAAAGGCGGCTACAAAGATCGCGACCAAGGAAACTGGAGGAACAACACCGAGAGAGGTGGATTGTATATACCACCTGGTAATCGGGACAAGGCTAACAACCAGGCAGAGACTTCGAAGCTAGAGAGCATGATGGCGAAGATGCTGCTAAAGGTGGAATCGACTGACGCTGGGGTAAAGGAGATGAGGAATGAATTATCTACATTAAGTCAGTTAGTGGATTCACATTCCACCGCGATCAAGCAATTGGAGCAGCAAGTGGGGCAGATTTCGGCATCCCTAAATCCAAGGAGGACGGGTACCTTGCCGAGCGACACCGTCCAAAATCCGAGGAACGACGCGAGTTGTATGGCAATCACTACAAGAAGCGGAAAAATATTACCGGATTCACATTCGATAATCCAGACTCAAGTAGGTGATAGCGCAAACGACGAGGCAGTAGAGGAGGAAACGCCAAAACCCGTGGATAAAAGCAAGGAGGCGGAAAAGCCTCCAACTATGATGCCTCGGCCACCACCTCCTTTCCCACAGTGTTTGAAGAAGAAAGCTGACGATGGTAAGTTCCTGAACTTCATGACCATGCTGAAGCAGATTTCAATAAACATACCATTGGTGGAAGCGCTGGAACAAATGCCCGGTTATGCCAAGTTCATGAAGGACTTGATTACAAAGAAGAGGTCGGTAAGTTTTGAACCGGAAGACAACCTCCACCACTGCAGCGCTATTTCTTCAAGGTCGTTAGTCGAAAAGAAGGAAGATCCAGGTGCTTTCACTGTTCCCTGTACTATCGGGAAGCTCAACTTCGGAAGAGCATTATGTGATCTTGGTGCTAGTATCAACTTGATGCCGCTAGCAGTTTACAAACAATTGGGTTTGGGAGCTCCTAAACCGACGTCCATGAGAGTGATGATGGCTGACCGTTCAGTAAAGCGACCGGTGGGAATCTTATCTGATGTGCTGGTATCGATTGGTAAGCTTATATTCCCGGCCGACTTTGTGATCTTGGATTGCGAAGTAGATTTTGAAGTTCCCATAATCTTGGGATGACCTTTGTTAGCCACGGCTAGAGCGTTGGTTGACATGGAAAGAAACGAACTGACCTTCAGGCTAAACAATGAAGTGGTCAAGTTCGATGTGTCCAAATTGATGAAGCAACCAAGTGACATGAGGGTGATCGCGGTCATCAATGTTATTGAGGAAATCCCTGCGGATGTGTATCTTGAGGAAAAGGGTTGTGTTGAAACCCAAGCTGTTATAAGAGTAAGGTCGCGATTGCAAAAGGACGAGCAGGTGAAGGAAAGCGATGAAAATAAATCAAGAAAATGAAAACACCGCAAGAGAACCTGCAAAGAAAGAGCGAAGAAGTTGGCGCGACTAGCTGCGGAGCCGATGAACGAAGAAGCTGGAACGCAACAGCAATGTGTCGCGTGCACACACTCCATCGAGTTCTCCTGTTTTGGAGACCCTGGCGATCTCCAACATCATGCCAGAATAGGAGTCCTATAGACTTCACAGGTATTCCTTTCTCTCACAGTTTTTAGCTTTCATATGGATGCATTGGGGACAATGCATGAGTCTAAGTTGAGGGTGTGGGGAAACCTGTGAGTCACCACCGAGGGTTTTTGTTGCCGTGTTTCTTTTCCCTCCGGTGTGATATCTAGTAGAACCGGCATGTTTAGGTTGTATTTTTAAATTTTTGTTTTTTTTAGTGTCTATAGTGATGAGCATGGCGTTTTTTTTCTTGACTAAAAGGAGCCCCTTTAAAAAAATTTCTGGTTTTGTACCTATGTTGAAACATTGACTGTCTGGATCCTTGAATGTCATTGTGTGATTATGATTAGAATGAGTATGCTTAAGCCGAGCGGTTGTTTGATAGTTGGTAGCGATATAGTTTCTTGGTGCCAAGAGCGTGTGAGATTATTGTTATAAATTCTTACGCTGTGCATGCATCTAGAACTTGCCCGGTCTATTTTGTTAAGTTCAAAGTTTGGTTGCTTAGGAAAGGATCACAGGCCCTTTTTGTATGCAGTCCGCTTAACCTAAAAGACCGTCCAAATATAAATAATCCCTTTGATCCCTGTTTGAGCCATAATTGATCGTATTCTTTCAATAACCTGTCACCATTCCTGTTTAACTTTGAAACCCTATTTTGGCCCTGGTCCTTCCTTGGACATTGTGCACCTCAACGCAGGCAATCAGCCTAAGTTGAGGGTGGCTACTACAGAGGTGAATGATGAGAAAAAGAGGATGAAGAAGATTGGTTGTGAATAGAATGAAAATTCGGGTGTGTGCCTAAGAAAAGAAAAGAAAAATAAAAAGAGATGAAAAAGATCAAAAAAAAGTGATAAAAAGAATTGTCAGAATAAAGAGGCCGCACCTGTAGCTAGAGAGAAGGAAATAAGAAGGTGAATGAGGATGGACAAAGTAAAGTTATGTGGTAATAAGACGTCGGTGGTTCCAAGGAGGGCTTAGTCACTAACCCCTAAATGTATCCTACCTGCACCTGAAGCCTCATTACAAACCTAAACAAGTCCTGTAGTGATCCTGAACGACTTTCTGAAGAACTGAAATAGAATAGTAAGGGCAAGCCTATGGTATCGCATGTGCATTGTTTGAAATCGTTTGTGAGTGTGAGCGCTTACCTAGTCTCAAATCTTGTGTGTGGGATTTCTTTGTGGTGAGGGCACCAAGGTTTCTGTATTGCCTATTGATTGTTAGGATAGTTGCGCATGTGTATGCATAATATTCTATCATATCGGAATGACATGTTTGGATCCTTGCAAGTTAGTGTTTCATACAGTTGTGTGCTACGAGGGAGCTTGATTTAATGAACTAATGAATGACCATGAGTTGCTAAAGACACGAGTTTGTTTGCTTAGTTGAGTCGTCGGATTATTGTTTTGTGTCATGTTGCTTGAGGACAAGCGAACGTCTTAAGTTGAGGGTGTTGATGTGCCGCCATTTTACGGCACTTTCGACTCCTTTAAACTAAGAACAATCGTACGTTTTCAAGCAACCGTTGTCGTTTTTGATGTTTTTATGTTGTATTTTCAGGAAATGGAGACAAACACGGAAACGGAAGGAAATACGCGAAAAAGAGCATTCTGGATAAGAGTGACGGCCCGTCACACATGTGACAGTCCGTCACAGTGACCGTCACACCAAGGCAGAACCACTGCCTAGTGGTGACGGTCCAGGCGATGGTCCGTCAAGCCAGTGACGGTCCGTCAGCCTGGCCGTCACACCTGGGCAGTCGGTTACGCGAAATCCGAGCATTTTTGGGATTTGTTTCCTAGACTCCTATAAATACCCTATGTTAGGTTTATTTTATTTGGGAAAGCTTTTTAATATAGTTCTCCCAATAGTTTTAGGAGAGACTTGGAGATCAAGAAACACGTTTTACACTTCTTGAATTCGTGTTCTTGATTTGTTCTTGGGATCTTGATTTTTCTTGTTCTTGGAATAATTGAAGATTGGTTTTCATTATATTGTAAGAATCCCTTCTATTTATTATGAATACAATTCTCTTCTCTTTTCTTTATAGCATGATTAACTAAACCTCCCACAACTAGGGTTGTGGGAGCCATGGCAAAAGTAGCAATATAGATTCCGGGTAGCAACGGGTTAAATATGTATGTTGTCACGTTGTTAATCATTCGTTATGTAACGTTTTCTAGTTGTTGCAAACATTAGAACATGCCTAGGTTTAATTTGCTTGAGTAAAGAGATTAAAATCGGGAAACTTGATTAACGACGAGGATTCGAGACTACCAACTCTCGTCTTATGATTAATGCTGTAACTAGATTAATCTACTTGATGTTTAGGATTGAAATCTAAAAGCACACCTTTCAAGTTCGAGAGAATTGAAAAGTAAATTTGTCTATTTGGTTGAGAAACGTTTAGACGATACAATTAATTCAATCACATCGTGACACGCATATAGAAAGAACCCCGTTAAGCCTAGAATCGACTTTGTTACTAACACCATGGTAAACACTTCCCTAGTTCTCTCTCTCCTATTGATTATCATTCATACGTTAAGTGTTTGTTTTGTTTACAAATATTTATCACAAAACCCCCCCTATTTACCGGAAACTATTGACGACTAGTCACTTAATTCACTAAAGACTTAACTCTCACCATATTCTCTGTGGGATCGACCCCAACCTTAGTTGGGTTCTATATTTGACTACGACCGCTTACGCTTCTTTGATTAGAGGTGTAGTTTGGGCGTTATCATATTTATCTTATAATTTGAAGGATAACCCCAGCCTAATTTTACATGTAAGACTTATTTTAAGGAAATTTGCATGTTTAAATAACATGATCGCATGTATTCAAAAAATTGCATGCCTAGTTCTTCAAGTTTATGAATTTTTATAAGATTATATTTTGAATTAGTGTTATGCAAGTCTTTAAGATATGATTTTCTATGATATGATATGACATCCTGACATGTCATCAATGCGCATGAACTATTTTTCAAAAGCAAGGTCCATGAGTAGTATGACATCCAGATTTGTCATTATGACTATGAATAAGCTTGGACATCTAGATATATCACATGTTATGTGAGCACTATGATATGTTTTAGGTGTAGTATTTAGCATCGAGTTGATGAAGGTTCTAGATAACCCAAGTCCAGAACTACGTTTCCACAGTAGGTTTGCCTTTTAGGCTCACTTCAGGATCCTTATGTTTATGGTTCTAACTTTTGTCAGTTAGGATGATTTTTTTTAGTGTGGGTGTATGAGACTGGACTCTATGGTGCTCAATATGGTTTATGTCGGTTATAAGAAACTCCCGTAAGAATGATTTTAAGTCACTAAGTTATATGATATTCTGTTTTCAAGCTTCACTCACTGTTTTATGACTTATGCTTAAACTATGACTTACACCTATGATTTTCACTTGAGTCCTTATGTTATGATTTCTCCTACTAATGCATGGTTTTAGTTTTAAGTATGTTTTCAAGCATTTCATTATCATGATTTTGCATAAGGTCTCATACTCAGTACATCCTATAGTACTGACGCATTTCTATATGTTGCATCCTATTATGATGCAGATTCAAGCGATTGATTCAGACTCGTGGCTAGAGACCACAAGATTTATAGTCGCTGTTGGTGAGTCCTCATCCTTCAAGAACTAGTATGAGTTTAGTTGCTTTGATATCTTTCTTTCAGTACTAAGAGTTAACTGGGGTATTGTCCCAATAATTCAGTCTATCAGTTTTAGAGGCTTTTTAGACTTAATTAGACAGTCAGTATTTATTTTTCAGACTTTATCTCCTACACTTGTGTTTTTGGATTATATATGGAGGTTTCTCATTACCTATTGTTAAGCTTCCGCTCTATATGTTATGGTTATATTTAAGCCATGCTAAGGCCAAGGTTTATCTTGGGATCTTTTGTGGTCTTATGTCCCGTATACTCGGGGATAGGCTCGGGGTGTGATATATACGCAATGGACAATGTCTATTGGTATACTCCCCTTTCTCAGTCTTTTCTAAGAGGTGGGACCCATAAGGTATTCGCGAGGTCCATATAGCTTGCTCAGAATCCTTCCTCAGACGACATCAATAAAGTATCATATATCTATGTCCAAAATCCTACATTAAACTAATTACTAAGTATGTATAATATCATAAATCTATGTCCAGTGTGATGACCCTTCTGGTCATTTCCGTGTTTATGCTTTCTTTGTACTTTTAGAGCTTGCCTGTAGTGGCCCCAAGTCATTTATGACTTACTGGGACTGGTGGTTCGATGCCCTGGCCATTCATTTGGTTTTTATGGATGTTTTCCTCTTTTAGAGCCTTAACTTAGTATATTGTTAACTTTGGTCAACATTCTTGGTAAATGTTCTAGGAATCAAATTCCAATAGTTCTGTTAGCTCCGGAGCATGGATTTTAGTCTAGATAGATCCTTAGCTGGGGTCTAAGAGCTTTTGGTTTAGTTTTGTGTTGGTTTTTGTGTTTTCTAGCCAGTTGAACTTAAAAGTTTGACTTTGGTCAACATTCGGAGAAGACGGCCTCGGCTGGAAATTCTGATAGCGTTGTTAGCTCCATAATGTTAACTTTGGGCTAGGGGGACCTTTGGTTTGAGTCCCAAAGCTTCCGAACTCGTTTTAGGCCTTGGTGTTTCATTTTGGAAAGATTGGCCTAAAGTTGATATTTGGGTATGGGGACCACTTTTCGTTAAATAGACCTCCGTAGAGATATTTATTAATTTCATTGATTCTACAATGCCATTTTTAGTCGAATAGCTCAACTCGTTTGTGTTTGCTGGACCTCGAATGTGTTTCCGAGGGTCCATCGGAGTAGAACTTCTAGATGACATTGTTGTTAGAAGCTGGTTGTTGTCATGGCACCAACAGGCCATAGCCCATGCGGGGGATTGGCCACATCTGTGCAGTAGTATGCCAGCCGCCCCCTTTGCTTGGCCTTTGCCTAGGCGACGCCTGGGCCACGTGTGAATAGTCGCGTGCGCGGTGACTTATTCGCGTGTGCGCTGGGCCACATAGGCAGCACCCTGACGTGTATGCACAGGCATCGCTGATAGCTTTAAGTTGGCGTTCTTCTTCTTTTCACTTCATATTTTTAAAACCCCAACTTCATTCCACCATTATAACCTACTCCAAACTCCATTATTCTCCACCTTTTCTCATCCAAACTCTTTGAGAAGGGTTATCTTTGCTTCATGATCATTTTCCCGACCTTAATTCGGTATGTTTCCTTGCTAAATTCTGATTTAATCCCTTCAAATTCTCTCTTTATTTTCTCTTGTTGGGTGGGCTATTTTAGCCACATTTTCTGGTCAATTTCAACTATTTTTTCTGAGCATGCACTAATGGAAGTATGGTGATCATCGTGTGCTCTTTCATTTTTGACTTTTGGTTGCAGGGCCCATGGGCCAATCGGTGATCCAAATTTTGACCCGGCTATAATTATAGCAATATGGGTATCGTTAGTTTCATTTTAACATATAGTTTATGTTTATGATAGTTGATTTTGTCTCGGAGCTTCTCTGAGCATTTTGGGCTTGGACATCTTCATTATAGCAGCTTGTTGTCGGACGACAGGTAGGTTACGATTTAACTCTTTTAGACTTTGAATATATAGGATATAATTGTACTAATTAGCATCTTTGGGTTGGGTTTATTATCTTGGAACCCCAGACTATCAGGCCCCGAGACTACCCCCTAGGCGTAACACGAGACCCGGGACCACAAGTGCCCCTAGTTAACCCTTGGTCATAGCATACACAGTTATTCATAGGAAAACATAGCGGAAATGTAAATAGAAAGTTAGGCAACCCAATACGTAAGAGATAAAGTCAAGATGAAATATAATCCAAAAGGGAGACCCGAATACAATATATGTCTGAAAATCCTCTAAAATATCATAAAGAGTTGATGGGACAATACCCCAACTAACTCAGAAATCCAAAGAAGGAACATGAAAGAGATAGATCTAATACTAGCCCTCGGATAATGAGGACTCACCAATGGAAGCTGGATCTTCGGTGATGTATAGCCACGAGTCTGATGAGGAAGGCCAGAATTTGCATCATCAAGAGGATGCAACGCAAGATATGCGTCAGTACTATAGGATGTACTGAATATGTGAGACACATAAATATGGTAAAAACATACTTCAAACATAATTTAAAACAGAGTTCATTGATAAGGAAGCATCATAAGTAAATCTCATAGTTTAAAACTTAAAGTATGAAATAGAAAAGCATAAGTCTTAAATCTTCATATGGGAGTTTCTCTTAACCGATATAAATCATGATGAGCTACATGGAGTCCAGTGTCATACACCCACACTAAAAAAGGTTTTCCTAACTGTCCAAAGTTAGAACCTTATCATATCAGGATCTTGTCATAAGCCACAGAGGGTACCTACGGTGGCACATAGTTCTGGGACTAAGGGTAATCTCACCCTGTCCAACACGGTGCTAAATACTACTCCCAAAACATATACATATAGCTCACATATATTTGTGACGTATCTAATGCCAATTTTGTTTGAAAAGCATAAGGGTATATCTAATACCACGCAATTCACATAGCTTAGGTAGACATATCTAGATGCCAAACCTTTTATAAATCATAAGAACATATCTAATGTCATGCAATTCATACTTTAAAATCCTTAAAACTTAGCATAGCCATAATTCAAAACATACTTTTCTTTCTAAATTTATAACTTGAAGAATTAGGCATGCGATTTCATAAAAATAGAGGTCATGTTATATAAATATACAAATTTTACTTGAAGACATGCAAATTGATGGAATCATGCTTGAATTCATCATCAAATATATGGGCTTTTGAAATTATACAAGGAATCTTAATTAAAACATGGGTAATGAATGGAAAATCATGAATTGATACTTTAAACAAAACCCATAACTTTTTCCAAATTTGGGTAAGAACCCTAATTTCATAAATTCATAAATCAAAATAAAACTTGAGGATTTTGGGTATAAGGGCGAAAGGAATCCCTTATTGAATGCCCATATACCTTAATTGAAGCTAATCCAATGGAGAATGAGAAGCAATGGAGGCTTGAACTTGGAGCTTGAAGGATTTCTTTCTCCTTTTGAAATAGAATTTCTTAGAATGAGAAGCGTTTAGGCTATTATGGAATAAAACCCTACTAAAAATGGTCAAAACGACCTCACTTAGGAGTTAAAAGGGTGGGTAATTATCGAAATACCCCTGAGATTCAACTAGAGAAAAGCAGTTAAAAACCTTGGCTTCAGGTTCCACGGGTCCCTTCCACGAGCCGTAGAAGGAACCATGGTTCATGGACTGGACTCGTGGTTCCTAAGACCAAAATTCAAGCTGCAGATAAGGTTCTACGATTTAACAGGATGACTCGTGAAAACTTCCACGAGTCGTAGAAACAACTCGTGGTTCCAGGGAAAAAGACTGCCCTCAGTCTAAGTTCCACGGGTGGTTTCCACGACCTGTGAAACTAATCACGACTCGTAGACTCCACTCATGGTTCTCATACCAGAGGTGGGATCTACATGATAGGATTCACGGGTCACTTACACGACTCGTGGTTCTGTCCACAGCTCGTGGACTTGACTCTTGATTCCTGGAAGTTTTCAAAAAAATTAGAGTTTCTGAGTTTAAAAGATGAATTGAATTCCGAAGTGTTATAATATCTCCCCCTTGGGATCATTCATCCCTGAATGTATACTAAGCAAGAAACAATGGAGTGAAAATAGCCCAACCAAGCAACAAAACAGGAAAAGTGAAGAATAGACATGAAAACTGAGCTTTTCAACTTAAAACATAATTGAACTAACTTTGGAAAATATGAATGCATGCTAGGATCATGAGAGAAACTGATGGAATAGAATTGGAGGGACATTCTAAGGAGGAAACTATTACCTCAATCTGAAACTTAGTCAAAAGGAAAGAGATAAGGGTATCTAGCTTTCATGGATTCTTTTGCTTCCCAAGTAGCTTCCTCAACTAGCTAATTTCTCCAAAGGACCTTCACCGAAGCAACTTCTTTATTTCTCAACCTCCGAATTTGACGATCAAGAATATCCATGGGAACTTCCTAATAAGTAAGGCTGTCCTTCACACTCACATCCTCCAAAGGAACAATCAAGGTCGGATCACCAACACACTTCTTTAATAAAGAAACATGGAAAACTGGATGAACCGCTTCTAAATCTGAAGGCAAATCCAACTCATAAGCAACTCTACCAACTCTCCTCAGAATCTGATAAGGACCTACATAACGGGGACTAAGTTTTCCAATCTTGCCAAATCTCATCACACCCTTCATGGGTGACACTTTCAGGAATACCCAATCATCAACCTCAAATTCCAACTCCTTTCTTCACACATCTGCATATGATTTCTATCGACTCTGAGCGGTCTTCAACCTCTTCCTAATAATATGAACTTTCTCGATAGTCTCATGAACTGAATCTGTACCAGTCAAAGCTGCCTTACCTACCTCAAACCAACCAATAGGAGATCTACACCTCCGCCCATAAAGTGCCTCATAAGGAGCCATCTGGATGCTAGAATGAAAACTGTTGTTGTAAGAAAACTCGATAAGAGGTAAGTGATTATCCCAACTACCTTTGAATTCAATCACACAAGCCCTCAATATATCCTCCAAAGTCTGAATAGTACGCACTGCCTGACCATCCGTCTGTGGGTGAAAAGTCGTGCTAGCTTAACGTGAGTACCAAGATCTCTCTGAAATGACTTCCAAAACTGGGATGTAAACTGAGTACCCCTATCAGAAATGATAGAAAATGGAACACCATGCAATCTAACTATCTCCCGAATATAGAGTCTGGCATAATTATTTGCTGAACCCATAGTCTTAACATCCAAGAAGTGGCATGACTTAGTCATCCTGTCGACAATCACCCAAATAGAATCATGTTACTTATGAGTACGAGGCAAACCTGTAATGAAGTCCATATTGATCGCTTCCCACTTCCAAGTAGGAAGGTCAATATCCTGAGTCATACCACCCGGTTGCTGATGCTCTACCTTCCCTTGTTGACAGTTGGGACACTTAGCCACAAAACCTGCTATGTCCCTCTTCATGCCATTCCACTAATAGACTTCTCGTAGGTTACGGTACATCTTGGTGACACCGGGATGAATAGAATACCTAGAGCTATGAGCCTCTGTCAAAATTCGTTGTCTTAACCCATCTATGTCAGAAAGACACAATCGACCCTGATATCAAAGCACACCATCTCCCCCTTAGGAGAAAACCTCTACCCTTTGCTGATGGACCGCACCCTTCAACTGGTACAAAATAGGATAACTGTTTTGCTTTTCTTTCACTTCAGCTACCAAAGATGATTCATAACTGTTCTGAACAATAACACCACCTTCTGTCGAATCCATAAGGCAAACTCCTAGTCGGGCAAGTCGATGAACATCCTTAGCCAATTCCTTCTTTTCATCCTCAACCGAAGAAACACTACCCATAAAAAACCTACTAAGTGCATCTGCCACGACATTGGCTTTACCCAGATGGTAAAGCATGCTTATATCATAATCCATAAGAAGCTCAAGCCATCTTCTTTGACGAAGATTCAATTCCTTTTGAGATAACATATACTGAAGACTCTTATAATCGGGAAATTACCTTACCATGCTGCATCAACACACAACCCAAACCAATCCTAGAAGAATCACAATATATAACAAAGTCATCTAGGCCCTCGGGTAGCGCCAACACTGGAGCTTTGGTCAATCTAGTCTTCAATTCCTAAAAGTTCTTCTCACACAAATCAGACAACTGAAATTTAACCTTCTTCTGAGCCAACCGAGTCAAAGGGGCAACAATGGAAAAAAATCCTTCCATAAATCTCCTTTAGTAACCAACCAAACCCAAAAAAATCCTAATATCAGAGGGGGAAATGGGTCTAGGCCAGTTCTTTACTGCCTCAATCTTTTGAGAATCAACTCAAATACCATCTCTAGTCACAATATGACCTAGAAAAGCAATAGACTGCATCCAAAACTCACATTTGCTAAACTTAGCAAATAACCGTCGATCCTTGAAAGTTTGCAATACCACTCTCAAATGGTCCACATGCTCCTCCTCACTCCAAGAATAGATAAGAATATCATTAATGAAAATAATCACAAACATATCTAGGTACTATTTGAACACACAGTTCATCAAATCCATAAAGGCTGCAGGAGCATTCGTTAATCCAAAAGACATAACCACAAATTCGTAATGACCATATCGAGTTCTGAAGGCTATCTTCAGAATTTCACACTCTCTAACACGAAGCTGATGATAACCAAATCAAAGGTCGATCTTGGAGAAGTAACTAGCACCTTGAAGCTGATCGAACAAGTCATCAATCTTAGGAATGGGATACTTATTCTTGATTGTGACCTTGTTCAACTAACGATTATCGATACACATTCTGAGGGAACCATCTTTCTTTTGCACGAATAAGACTGGAGGACCCTATGGAGAGATGCTGGATCAAATAAAACCCTTATCAAGGAGGTCCTTCAATTCCTTAAGCTCCGCAAGACCTATTCTATAGGGAGGAATATAGTTAGGATGCGTATATGGAAGAATATCTATTCCAAAGTCCATCTCCCGCTCAGGAGGAACTCTGGGAAAATCATCGAGAAACACTTCTGAAAACTCATTCACAATAGGAACAGACATAAGAGATAGGGTTTTGAACTCCATGTCCATACCCCGAACCATATGATAGACATAACCCTTAGAAATTATCTTTCTAGCCTCAAGATAAGATATGAAACGGACCTTCAAGGATGGAGGACTACCTTGCCATTCTAAGACAGGTTCATTTGGAAACTTGAAACTGATAACTCAAGTACGACAATCAACCGAGGCATAACAAGCATACAACCAATCCATACCAAGAATAATATCAAAATCAGTCATCTCCAACTCTACTAGATCCACTGAATGACTCTATGAAGTACTGAGATAGGGCAATTTCAGTAGGTTCTTTTTGCTAGGACTGATTCACCAATAGGAGTAGAAACACAAAAGGGTTCTAAGAGCTGATCAGGAGAAATCTCAAACTTACAAGCAACATATGGGGTTACAAAAGATAAAGAGGCATCGGGATCCAATAAAGCATACACATTGAGAGAGAATACTTTCAACATACCAGTAACAACATAATAAAGACGATTCTGACGCTGACCACCAGAACTAGAAGCAACACCCTGTTGGGCCGGTCGACCTCCTGGGCTACTGGGGCAGACTGAGTCCTGCTACTTCCCTGTCCTTTCTTATCTGAAGGGCAATCCTTAATCTTGTGTCCCACCTAACCACACCCAAAGAATCTACCTGAACTAGCTAAACACTCACCAGGATGACTTTTACCACACTTATTGCAAGAAGGGTAAGGAGTCCCCTTTGAAACACTTCCCTGCGAATAGGAACCAGATCCTCTACCAGTCTAATCATGATGAGGCTTGGGGGCCTAGGTAGGAGCACTAGCAGAAGAATGAACGGGTCCTGATGATCTCTTATAAAATGAAGAGCGATGTCCGCCTCCAAACCTGTAATGGCCAAAACCTGAACCCTCTGATATAACCCTCTTATTCTCCCTTGCCATCTCCTTCTACTTGTCTCCCTCGATCTGTTGGGTATGAGTCATAAGTCAATAAATATCCATGTCGCCAAAAAGCATCGCGGACCTACACTCTCTTTTCACCAAATCTGATGCTCCATAAACATAATTACTCATCTCATCCCATGGGTCAGCCACCATGGAAGGAACATACCTAGAAAGCTGGGTGAACTTTAACCCGTACTCCTGAACCGTCATGGAACCTTTCCTCAAGTTCACTAACTCTTCGACCATAGCATGCCTCAACTCCCTCGAGAAGAACTGGTCAAGGAAAGCTTTCTCGAAACACTCCCAAGTCATAGGTACCACGTCCCTAGCCATAGCATCTTTCCATTGAGTGAACCAAATATGAGACACGTCCTTGAGTTGATAGGAAGCTAGCTCAACACCCTCTACACCTATAACTTGCATCACCCCAAAGATCTTCTTTACCTTATCCAAGAAATTTTGTGGATCCTCCTCACCAACTTTTGAACCCCAGAACTT
The DNA here is from genome assembly GCA_003996215.1 of Jaltomata sinuosa. Taxonomy (NCBI): domain Eukaryota; kingdom Viridiplantae; phylum Streptophyta; class Magnoliopsida; order Solanales; family Solanaceae; genus Jaltomata; species Jaltomata sinuosa. Next base: position 131,642 of record QJPP01001433.1, read on the forward strand.
AGGTATGTTCATGTGAATCAAGTATCGGACTCGGGCCACAACTCCACCTTGAGGGTGGATGGGGATAGGAGCCTGCTGATTGGCCTAGGCGCCTATAGTTTAGGCTAGAATATGAATAGTCATTTCTGAACTCTGTATTTGTAACCTCGGGGTCTAGAATCAGAGGATTAGCATTTCATGCATTGGCCCGGCGAGGCATATCATGGCGAGGAGGCATAATCTAAAATGCATAAAGAATGGATTAGAGGGTTAATAAAGTTAAACTCTATCACATGATATTGATCATGAAAGAAGTGAAGTTTTTCCTAAGACACCTCGTAACTTCCCTCTCATAAGTGTGGCGCGCTTCACACACATGAAAGATACTCTATGACAAATCGGTAATCTACCTACTTATTGAGCCTATATCCATGAATTATTGCTATGTTTTGAATCAATTTAGAGGTTCTTATGACCTTTATTAATGTCTATGCAGGTACTTTTGATAGAAGATAAAAAAACAAAGATATGGACCCAAAAAGAGACAAAAAGAAGCTAAGTGTGAAGAGTTGAGAAAAGCTAGAGAATCTGTTATGGGATGCGGTGGCTGTGTGACACGCACAAGCCGAGGTGCAGTTCGCACCTCCTCCACATGAGGTTACAAAAATTGCTGAAGATTCTGCTAAGGAGTGTGTACATTGTGCGACGTGCACAACCCGTGGTGCAAAATGCACTACCTTTGCACAAAGCTCACTTATGTTGCTAAAGTCACTGGACAATCTGAAGCAAGTGTGCGATGCACACAATACAATGTGCGAATCGCATACGCTCATCGCCCGGAGGGTAAATTTGTCCTAATTTTATGTGACGACTTGGGAACATATAAAAGGCCAATTTAGGCTCATTCTGTATATACAATACTTCAGACCTGAGTTTTAGATAGAGTTTTTGCTTTGTAAACAATTTTCTACCTCCATTGAGAAGAGGGTTTCAATCCAAATCTCTTGGTTAACAATTTGTGTGCCTAATTTGATTCTAGAACTTGAGATTTATCCACAATGGATGAGAATTTGAATTACCCAGATGGTATCTCTTCTTCTCGTACTATGAGTGGCTAAATTCTCTTGTCTAGGGGTGTATAGATGATGTATACTTAGCTAATGGGTGTGGGTGTTGTTAATTCACCTTTATAATTTCTTATTTGACATGGGTCTAGTAATTTCACCAAGTTTTAATCCTAAAATTGGTGGTTGCAAACATTAATTTATATTACTTAGCTATGTAATTGCTCGGGAGAGAATTTCATAGTTGTGGATGTGAAATTGCTAGTGGGTACTTGGGAATCCATCTAGATTGGAGGTTAGGAATAGCTCTAATCGCAGGAATCTCCCATTTAAGGGTCCGAGATAGGAATAGGACGACCTCCCCAAGCTAATGTTGGTTGATTGTTTACTACACCGATGATGTTCTAACCAAAATCATCAGAAATATGGATGTTGATTGGAAGATAGCATTCCACACCTATGACCAACACTATTCATGTCAATAGGTGAAAGTATAGGTGAATTAATGATTACCCCATCCTATAGCGCATACCCATCTTTAGTTTTATTGCTTTTTTTTGTTGAATTGTGTTAGTAGTGACAACTTTGCCAATTCCCCCCATCTTTTTACTTGTTTTTGTTTAAACAATTACTCTCGCCTTAAAATCAACTCATACAATCTCTAGTTGGCTAAGTCAAGTCCCTTGGGTACGAACCCGACATCCGTTGGGTTTATAAATTTGGTTTTACTGCACGATCGTCATGACCTCCTAATTGGAGTGCACGATTTGAGCGTTCATCAAAAATGGCGCCGTTGTCGGGGACTTGAGTGTTAGCTAATTTTTAATTGTTTTTTTAAAGTCAACTTGAGAGGTATTATTTTCTTTTACTTTTTTTGTTGTTTGTGTTGATTGAGTAGGCTCGCTATGGACGAAGCCGATGATAATGAGAGTGTTGGTGGCTTTGACAATGCCAACGCTGCCGAGCCTATGATACAAGGAGGTGTAGGTGCAATCTGCCTACTCCCCACGGTGGGAAATGTTGTCTTCCACGTGACAAGCACCATGCTCCATTTGATTCAAATGAATGGCCTATTTAGTGGAGCGTCCCATGAAGATGCTAACCGACATATTCACATTTTTGTGGAGATTTGTCAATCATACATCATTCAAACATCTCCCAAGAGTCCACCTATTGCGCCTATTCCCCTTCTATTTGATGGGGGAAGACACGTCGTGGTTGGAGGAATTTCCGGATGGCTCCATCACATCTTAGGCCGAGCTGGTTGAGGAGTTCACTTTAAGATTCTTCCCTCCATCTCATATGATGCAACTAAGAGATGAAATCATCAATTTTAGTAAACTTCCGGATGAACCCTTACATGAAACTTGGTTGAGGTTCAAAAAGAAACGTATCTTATGTCCAAACCATGGGTTGTCAGACAACATGTTGCTCTAAAGTTTCTACCGGTCATTAAGCACCTTGAACAAATCAGTGGATGATAACCTTGGAGGTGGCACCTTTATGGATATGGGATTTCCTATTGCCTCAGCTTTCTTAGAACGGATGATGAAAACCAACCGAGCTTGGTATACATGAGAAACCGATGTACCAACCTCGGGAGAAACCTCATTAATCTTGATTAATAAAGTTAAAAAGAAAAGAGAGAGTCAAGATGAGACAATAGCCAAAATGATGACACAAATCGATCTCTTGGCAAAACATGTGATTGATACTAAGGAGGTGAGTGTTGTAAATATGCCGGAATAAGAGCTACCGATGATGAACTTATGTTGGTGGTGGATGGCAAGTTGTGTTTTGTGTCGGCGGGTTCTCATCCCGGGTATTATCACCCAAAGAAAGAGAACCAAGGTTGGAAACGAGATGATCGGGACAGGTATGGTGAGCGACACAACTATCGAAATTCATATGTAAACACAAATAGATCGGATCCCCTCCACCAACTAACTTCAAGCAACCCCGAGCATTCCAAGCTATAGGACATGCTGTCCTTGGTGCTAAGAAAAGTGGATACAACACACGCTGGGGTGCATGAGCTTAAAAGCGAGGTCTCCACACTTCATAGAACCATGAGCTCTCATTCAACCTCCATCAAGCAACTTGAAATCCAAATGGATAATCTTTTCGATCAAATGACTCTGGGGTAAAGATACCACCTCTTAGTGGCGCCAATACGAACTCTAGACATGACGGGCACATCATGGCCATCGTTACGAGGAGTGGCCGAACAACTGGTTAGACATGGGAACCCGTTATAGAATCGATCACAAAACTAAAAGAGCCTACTGTTGAACTAGGCAAGAAGCTAAGAGATGAAGAGGTAGTGCATGAGAATGTAAATGACACTCCGGAGGTAAGAAAAGAACCTGAAACATCAAATGCCCCAGGAGGTGTTGGAAGTGATAAAGATAAGGAAGAGTTCAAGACCCCTCCCCAAGTGGTCATTGATGACAAGGTAGACTCTCCTCTTGCACAAAGCATTCCGACCACAACACCTAAAGGACCTCCTCCGTACCCTCATCGGTTAAATAAGAAGAAGGAAGAGCAAAAATTTGGCAAGTTTGTTGACATGTTCAGCAAGCTGTCAATAAATATCCGATTGGTCGAAGCTCTAATACAGATGCCAGGGTGTTCCAAATTTATGAAAGAGTTACTTAAAAAGATGAAGGTGGTTGAAGTGGGAACGGTTGAGATGTCACACAGTTGTAGTGCAGTGATGACTAGCAATGTGGCTACAAAGAGAGACGACCCGGGTGCATTCACTATACCATGTACAATTGGTTTGTTTGTATTCCAAAGGGCCTTCTGCGACTTGGGGTCAAGCATCAACTTGATGCCCCTTAGAATTTTTCAGAAGCTAGGGTTGGGCACTCCCAAGCCTACTTCTATGTGGCTACTTATGGATGATAGGTCTATTAAGCGCCCTGTGGGAATCTTGTTTGTTGTATTGGTAAAAGTGGACAAACTAACTTTTCCTGCGGATTTTGTCATCTTGGACTTTGAGGTAGATGTAGAGGTGCCCATTATCTTGGGACGACCATTGTTAGCCACTGAGCGGGTCCTTGTTGATGTCGAACTCGAAGAACTCAAATTCTGAGTGGGGGATAAGGTTGTGACCTTCAATGTTTGCCAACCTACTAAGACTTCACATGATTTGAGAGTCATATCAGTGATAGAATTTGAGGAAAAAGGGGATGATACCTTTGGAGAGTGTGAAAGGTGCAAGACGCCCGCATTGGATTCACTGCAAAGTGAACAACATGATGGCATCTATAGGGTGTCGATAGAGCAATTTACCTTATTGGAATGGGACCACGCCAATCGGATTGGGATGTCTTTTGATAATGGTTAAGGATTGAGGTACTATCGTCATGCCATGACGTAAAATCAAGCGCTTCTTGGGAGGCAACCCAAGTATCTTTTCTTTAATTTTCTTCACTGTTGTTGTTTTTGTTTCTTTTAGGGAGTTCATGAAATGGAAAGAAAATTAGTGCGGAAGGAGGCTACAATGGGGCGTGCGGAGCCTTATGCTGATCACACAAGAAACTGTGCGTGTCGCACAAAGCACCACACGCCAAAACAGAATGACTGGAAAGAAATTGGAAATTTGGAGGTGATGTGTACTGAGCCGTGTGAACTGTACGAGCCCAGGTGCGTGTCGCACCTCCATCGCATCGCAACACAGATGCTTGGGCAAGCCCAGGGGTTAAAGAAGTCATGTGTGATACGCCATGCGGTCCGCACCTTTCCTGGTGCGAATCGCATGTTGCGGTGCATAGAAGGTAATTTTTAAATTTTCATTGACCTGACCCATTGACCGACCCAACCCGGAGACGACCCCGTTCAAATTTTTTGTTCTCTTCTACTTAAACCCGCCTCCTTCATCACCTTCACCTCATTTCTCTTCCAAACTTCAAAAATTCTCTCCCAAAATTTCCCCTAAAGCCCTCAAAGTCTCCCAAAACCTTATCCTCCACTAACCCAACCATTTCCACCACTTCTCCATCGTTACTGCTGTCATTCTCCGGGAAGTCTTGTCGTTCACCATTGTTGGAAGTTCAAAAAGCTTTGATTTTCGCTCTTCCTTTCATTATCTTCACTTGTGGTAAGTTCTCCGACGTTAAATAGTTGTTTTTATGATTGTTGGGAACTCATATTGTGAAGCATGCTTGGTAGATTGACCATGTTAATTTTGGGTGGGAGCCAAAAATTTTGGGTCCCCAATTTTGAATTGTAATGATGAATTCCCTTAGTGTCAACTTGGTAGATTGTAAATATTGAATATGCATGTTGATTGGTAGTAATTTTTAACCTTGAAATCTGTCTTGGGGGTGAAGTATGAGTAACCCACTTGTGCCTAGTGCTTGATTTGGCCCGATGATAAATTGGGTGACGTTGTTCTTAAGGGCAAGTCATCGTTAGTCACGAGGTTTTGATTGATAGTTGATTATTGAGGTTAAATGTTGCTGATTGTAGGCCCATGATCTTTGTTGAAAATCTAGTTGGGTCATATGATCTTGTGCGGGAAGGAGGTTAATTGTGATATGATTATTGGTACCCATTGTTGCAAGGAGGGCTTAATGTTCCTGATGATAGACGGGGTAACTTCCATCTTAAGGGAAGTCGTTGAGTCCTTTCTTGTTGGGTTTGTGTTAATGGAATTCCGGAGAAGTCTGAGTACCCGGAAGTTATGGTCATGAATCCCCTTGCCCCCCTTTTGTTAATGTGGATGTAGTTTGTCATGTGGTGTCTAGTGCCCTAATGCCTCTTGCTCTACGAATCACATGCGCAATCTGCAAGAACGCAAGGAATCATTGAATCCAATTGTGTCTTTGCATATTTTGCATATGATGCATATGTCTTGATGTGCGGAGCGCACTATGCATCGAATTTGTCCTGAACATACAACCCAGTTACTGCTTCAAGGGGCGAAGTATGGTGCGCTGCGCACTTTCTCTAGTGTGGTTCGCACCATCTTTGCACCATAAAAGCAGACCGCTGGCAGGAGTCTGTTAACTCGTGCAATGACATATGCGACGTGTACTATGTCTAGTGCGTTTCACATGTGGTTCGCATGAGTCAACAAACCCTTACCCTCCTTTTCTTGCCACTTCGCTTAATTCACTACAACACAATGCATTTATAGCTACAAAATTTAAGCTATGAATTAAAAATTTGTAGATATTACCTAGTATTAGCCACAAAACATTGAATTTCATAACTATTTATAAATTCGTAAAATTTCTTAGCCACAAAAATCAAACTGACAAAGCTAATTTCTTATTTTTGCTACAATTACTAATAATCGTGACAATAGTTATTTAAATAGCTACAACTTTATTGATACAATAAAATTTTGTAGGTGATCTTAAGTTTTTGCCACGCAGTAAAAGTTATTGTAGCAATAGTAACCTTTTAGCCACAATAAATTATTTGAAATAAAATATTGTAGCTAAATAAAATATTTTGCTTCAAATTATAAAAAATATAGCAATAGTTAAATGATATAGCCATATTTATTTTTCTGTAATAAAATTTTGTAGCTAATTATTAATTGCCACTAGTTAAAACTTAGGGAAAATAGCTCAAGACACACCTAAACTATGGCTGAAATTGTTGTTACACACTCTAACTTTGTGGGGGTCCTATGACCCCCCTGAACTATTTTATAGTGTAATATTGTGGGTATTATTAGCATAGATGGACATGCAAGTGAACACACGTATAAGCAACAACTTTAAAATAGTAGATTGAAAGTAAAAATCACATGAAATTGGAATGATTTGTGTTATTTGATCAATAATCATGAAGATAAAGTTAGAGAATTTTAAGAAAATTCTAGGGTTAATGGAAGATAAATTAACATTAATGAGAACGGACCCCTCTTTCTGATAGCGTGTGAAAGCACTAACTTTAGTTTGAGTGATTTAGTGGTCAAGCTAAGCTGATAATACCATAAATATTACACTATAAAATAGTCCAGGGGGGTCATAGGATCTCCGCAAAGTTAGAGTGTGTAAGAGCAATTCCGACCATAGTTTATGTGTGTTTTGAGACATTTTTCCTTAAAACTTATGTAGTAATAGTAACATTTTAGCCACAAAAAATAATTTGAAATAAAATATTGTGGCTAAAAAATATTTTTGCTTCATGTTATAAAACATTGTTGCAATAGGTAAATGATATAGTCATAGAGTTTTTGTTATAATAAAATTTTGTAGCTAATTATTATTTTTTGCCACATATTAAAACTTGTTATAGCAATAGTGACGTTTTAGCCATGAAAAAAGGTTATTTAAAATGAATTATTAAAGCTAAATAAGTATTTTTTCTTTGAGTACTAAAAATTTATGACATATTTAGATTAATAATAGCTATAATTATTTTTCATGACAAAATTATTTAGCCCAAATTTATTTTGCGATTAAACTTTTAGCTAATTAATAATTTTTATCACGAGCTAAAATTTATTGTGGTAATACTAGTCTAGAGTAATTAAAGGTCTTAATCATTCGATTCGATTTAATACTACATATCTACTTGTGAATTTCAAATAAAATACAAAAATAGGTGATTATATCTAATTAATTTTGTTAGATAATTATATCGAACTTAAATATAACTTCACTAAGTCTTACTGAAACTTCATCTTGACCAAGTGCTTCCAGAATTATTGTTTGATTTAGACTTGTTTTATTAGAAATAATATATTTATCGATCTAATATGATTGGAGGTGTTAATCGTTTGATTTAATTCAATTTTATAGCTTGTAAGTTTTAAATATAACTGAAATAAATACTTGATTATATTTGTTTTAATTAACTAATCATGTCAAATTTTAGCGAAACTTCAATAAGTCTTATTCAAACTTAATCCTGACCAAATATTTTTATAATTATTATCTGGCTCAGACATAATTTATTGAGACTTTACCTTTTCAATTCTGTGTAATTAGAAATCTTTATCATTGGACTTGATTGAATATTATAGGATCTTACTTATAAGTTTCAAATATAATTTAATTAATAGATTATATATATATATATATATATATATATATTATATATATATATATATATATATATATATATATATATATGTATGTATGTATAAAGAGGTAATCTTCAACTATAGATAATTTATATATCTATTTATAACTTCAAATTTATCAACTAACTTCTCAGCTTATCAAACCCATATTTTTTCTTATTGCAACAAGTTATTTTCTTTCTCCTACTCTATATAGATAAAATTTTAAATATTGTCAGTCTTATTTTATTTTTAAATTTTCTATTTTTAACTTGACATTTAATTCATATAATTCATTTTAAATATCATATAATTTTTATATATTTAATGAAAACTCAAAAAATTATAATTCAAAATCCGTATCCATTTTTTAATTCAAAATAAACAATTGATTGTTCCGAAAGCATGACTCCATCATAATAGAAATTAAAAATCATATAATCGAATGTTCCGAAAGTATGATTCCACCACAAATAAAAATTAGGACACTTTAATATAAATTGAAGTTCACATATCGATATATAAAAATTTGAATTAACATTTTTTTAAAAATTTCTATTTAAAATAATCTTCAAGCTTAAGTTTTATATTAATTGACACTTGTCATCATATTATTATTTTGCTTCTCGAACTCCATATAAATAGATGAGATGAATTTTCTGATATTGATAATTTTATTTTATTTTAAATTTGAAATTTTAGTCCACATAAATCATTTTAAATTTCTATAGTTTTACATTTCTAATTCAAAAAAAAATCAAAAATTTAGTTAAACACTATAAATAAAGAAATTATTGAAACAAGTATCATATAACAATTAACAATATTATAGAGAACAAAAAAGTTGACAAGAGATTTTTTTTAAAATTTTATTTCATATAAAATAGTTGAATTTGATCATTAACTTAAAATAAAGTATATATATTTTCATTAGATAATTTTTCTATATTATATATGTTAGTTACATAATGATAACATTTGTATCTATAAAAAGCATATATATATATATACCTATACTAAAATTTCTCAATTCTAAGTCCCTGCTACACCCTTCCCTCTCAAGATCTAAACCATAAAATTTTCCCCCAAAACTAAAAATTACAAAATACTAAATTTCCCCCTAAAAATTTAAAATCTAATTAAATAACCCTACCCCTTCCCACTTAACAATCCTTTCTCCATTTCCTTCCTGTTCCTCCCTCCCCTTCAGCCCCTCCCTTTTGACTTTTCACTTTTCCCCATCCCTTTTCCTGTTCCCACCCCCGCTCCCTCCCTCTTTCCCTTCCATCCCTTTCACCCTTCCATATTTTCATTTTATGGTTTAATTTGAATATTTTATATGTGAAGATTTGTTTTTTTTTTTTTTTAGGTTTTACAATATGAAATTCTCCAAGCAATTGAGATATGTTTTTACCATATGAATATTGTATTGGATTGTATATATTTTTGTTAATGTAAAGTCAATTTTTTATTTGTGTGAATTTTAGAATTGATATTGAAATTTGAGATCTATATTCACTCCTCTTCAGACAACTCTTTTACGTCTGCAAGATCATATGTTTATTTACCTTTTTGATTATTTTACATTTTTTTCTTGTTTTTATTTGTTAAAAGTTTTAGTAAAACAATTATCTAAAACATATATGTTTTTCTCTTTGAAATTTTATATATACACACATTTACATATATAAGATGACCCTCATTTTTTGGTGCTAAAATATTTATTATTATTGACAGGTAATGGAATAAAAATATATAAATGACAAATTAAGATGGATGTTGATCAAGCTAAGGTGCAGTTAAAGATCGTGAAAGGAGGTATAGGGGAAGATTATGATGCTTTGGACCCAAACAAGATAGTATCTTAAAAAAGTTATATATTGTATTTATTCATAAAATTGTAAAATGTAATTAACTGTATTTAACTTTTGTTACTAATAAAGCTTGTTAAAAAATCTTTAATTTATAGTAATAGAATTGTTGAAATTTATATTAATTTTTTAAAACTACATTATAAAAATTCTTTTGATTAATAATGCTTATGACAATGTTCTTCAATTTGTAGCAATAAAATTTTATAATTGTTGCTAAAGCTAAGTATAATTATCAAAATTGGCTAAAAGTACATTTTCACTTTCCATAGCAAATTCAAAAAATGAGCTATAACTTGTGTATTTTATGGCAAAAAGAATGAATTCTTAGTCATGTACAAAATTGTTTGTGGCAATATTCATCTTATAGCTATAAATTTTTCTAATTCATAGCTAAATATAAGTATAGTTAGCATGAGACTAAAATATAAAATAGCCACAAATTTTAAAATTTCGTAGCAAAAATAAATAAGTCTTTTGTCACAATAGAAAATATTGTGGCTAAAATATAAAATTTTCTATACATTTTATTTGTCGTGGCAAAAGAGTAAAACTATTTGCTACAAGTACATATTTCGTAGCAAGAATTTTTTATCATCATAGCTACAATACAATATTTTTGTAGCTGTAGGTATTAATCCTTAGCCACAGATCATGTAAAGTCTGTAGTTAGCTTTTAACCACGCTACATATTGCCACGAATGCTACATAAATTTTTTTATGGCTAAAGTGTTTAGCCACAAGCTTTTTCATATTTAGCTACGATATATTGTGTAGCTATATATGTTTTTTCTTGTAGTGATTCCTCACTCTTTAGTAGTTGTGTATATGTTTATAGTGCATGCCACTAATGCCCATTCGCTGGAATATGTCCTCCAACAGGCACCTTAAAAAATGACGTGCCCTGAAGCACACTCCAAATGCAGGAATCCCCACACAAGAAGTAGAGCATGTTGAGTCGAGGATTCGCTTCAGGCTTAAGGGAATGAAAACATATTACCTTGAGTTTAGGAAACGCCCATTCTTGGAAGAAAAGGGGTTCAACATAGATTATTTCCAAGAGGAATTCCCAAACATGCCAAAGCAATTTCGCATAAGAGCTTGGGAACATTTCGCCAAAACACCAGGCCTCTACTTTTCAGAGTTGGTACGGGAATTCTATGCTTCATACCGGGACCGTCTTGAAATACTAAATACCAAAGGCCCACTAAGCAAGTCACCATGCCTCAAGTCAGTATGGGTATGGGGTAAAGAGGTGGACATTACCCCGGAAGCCATTCATTCTACAATATGGGATGATGAACCAATCCCCGAATCAAGGTTCATAGAACGCGTGCCGAGAAAGATTGAGGAATACAAATGGGTTGCTAGTGTGATTGCAGCAGGAGAATCCCTTTGGGCCACCATATAGGGGCAGATTTATCGCTCGGATCTCATATTCGAAGACGGCATGTGGCTCGACTTTGTGAGCATAAGGCTAATCCCAACAAGCCACACCACTAAAGTAACCATTGAGATGGGAATTCTCCTTGCATACGTCATGAGAGACCTTAGATTAAATAAGGGCGAGATCATAGCTGAACATCTCATGAGGAAAGCACGACATGACTCCACATCCATGGCATTCCCCGTGCTCATCACTCTTCTATGTATCCAATCTGGATGCCCCTTGTTTCGAGGGCTTGACAAGGCTAATCAAGTTAAAGGCATGGTTTGCTTAGACACAAAGAGGGACAAAGATGCTCCATACGTCAAGAAGAGGCAGCTCGACCAAACCTCTGATACCACCATACTCAGGACTCCAGGTAAAAACATTGTGCACGATCAAGAAAGGGATTCACCCGCATCACAAGAAGCCTCGAGCACTGTACATGGAGCATAAAGAGATACTCCTTCAGGTGATTTATTTAAGCTTGCTCAACTTACCAACAAAAATGAGGAATCTTTGCATAAGTTGGCCCAAGAAATCCCATATTTGATTCTTGTTGTGTCAAGTTTGAGCAAACTATATGCTAGAGTGGAAACTATGGAAACAGAGGTTGAGAGGTTCAAGCAAATGATCCCGCCTATTGAAGAATATTGGGATCTTAACCTACCGTCCCCAAGCTTGATCTCTCCTACAAGATGTACTAGACCTTCTGATAATTGATGCACAAGTTGGGACCCTGATGAAGAAGACAAATTTGAGATGCAAGAGAACGGGACACCAGTCGAGATCACCCCAGACAATACATAGTCGGTCGCCCACCATCAACCAACACCTCCAACAACATATGTGAGGAAATGGGGACTTCAGCAAAAATGGTTCTCGTATCCCGAGTTAATGACCTGTGAGGACAGGTGGTTTGTGGAGCACTCGGGACACCTTGAGGTCTGGTGGGATCCATCAATTCCCTTGCTAGAAGGGTTTCAGCTAGTTCCAGCACATGCTTACATACCACCACCGGCACTACCAGCTCCACCGATATCTCGACCACCTCATCAATTCTATTCACGAAGTAGGCATCATCATCATAATTAGCCTGCTCAGGGAGTTTTTGGCACTCATTCTTATTTGGTTATCTTTTTATGCATCGTGGACTATGCTTATTTTAAGTTTGGGGGAGTCTGTAACTATTAACATCATGATGCTTGTTGTGATTGACATTGCCCTCGCCGGGCATTATGTTTTTGTTTTACTTTGAGCTTAATTGTGCCCTCGCTGGGCTTGAATTTTATTGAGTGTGTGCCGGGTTGGTCCTACATGCCCCATTCTTCCACCACCCGTGCCTTGCAAATGCGCTAAATGCCTATGCTTAGGCTTATTCTTGAATGAAATTATGAGCGCAAATTCAGTTATCGCCTTGTTAATAGTAGTGTAGAAATAAACTCTGAGGGTTTTCTTAATACTACGGTTCTTTCCCAAGGAGAAAAAGTTTTAATTATTTCCTTTTTCTTTTCTTTTATTTTTGTGTGTCAAACCGGGTTGTTATTTCCCTATGATAGATTTAGAGGCGACTTTCTTAAGGGAAAATGCCAAGTTTTAGTGTAGAATTGAGTCTGTAAGTGCTTGTCTCGAAATGGGCCCAGCAAAAAAAAATTCATGGCAATTTATTTTTGAAAATTAAAGGAAGAAGGGAAATGAATTTTTGAGGAAAAGCATTCTCTTGTCATGACTTGAAAACTCTCGCTTTGGCTTGATTGACTCACAAACGAGTGTGTAATGAACTCAGAATAGCTTGTCAAAAGTCATTTGCCCCAATTGATTGTGGGACTAATGAATGATGTCTTGTGGCATGATTCCTTGTGTGGTGAGGCTGTACCTTGATTCTTGTGCATAAGTGTCATCTAGAACTTGCCCCGAATGTGATTCAAGGCAAAATTCTAGGTGTAACCAAGTTTGAAAGATGACCTTAGGCCCTTTTTGATAACCCACTTCACCCAAATGACATCCCAATGAACATCAAATCCTAGTGAACCCCTTTGAGCTTGTGACCATTCTTTGGCACCTTGTCAATACCTTAACCTTTTTGGAACCTTTCTTTTGGCACCCATCCTTCCTAATATCTTGAAAATAAAAAGTAGGCTAAAAGCCTGAGTTTGGGGGGGAGGGGACAAAAGACAACATAGGCAAATGACTAAGTTTCGAGGTGCATATGATTAAATGAGCAGAAGAAAGGAAGTGAACTTCAAGTGCAAGGTAGCACCTTAATTTCAAATTGAAAATTGCTCCAACATATCAATCCAATGAGCAAATTGAAAAGAAAAAATTGGTGCTACCAAGTGAAGGTGATATAAGGTGTGAATGATCATGAGTTAAAAATGAGAAATCTTGGGTTGTGCAAGGGAGGAATAAGGTAAATTTGAAATGGAAAAATGTGAGCGGTGTTTGAAATGAGAACAAAGAGCATTAGGGAGGTGTAGTCACTTGAACCAAATGATATCCTCACCTTAGCCCTAGCCAACATCGTAACCCACAAGCCCTTAGTGATTCTGAGCTTGGCTACCCTACATTAGTGGCGATCTACATGAAGGGCAAGCCTATGGTTCAACGCGTATGCACTTGAACTTTCTTGAGAGAGTGATAGTCTTCTTGATTCTCTTATAATTCCATGTTTTTAGAATTGAATAATTGTGAGTGGGATTCTCTCTTGTGGTGAGTGACATCATGCACTCGAATTGAAGCATAGAGTCTCTATTTCAATTGGGGGAATGAATGAGACAAATTGTGTGGCAAATCTCGAGGCAAACCTTGATGGTCCATGCTGATGACTTGAGAAGCTTAAATGTCTTGTTTTGAATGACAAATTCCCTTGATTTTCAATGAAAAATGATGTCCTTTTGAAAAAGGTTTTGAAATGACAAATTGCCTTGAGTTGTGGGGGTCCAAATTGAGATGAGCATAGTAGTTGAGTCCTTTGTTTGAGTCTTTTGTTTCTTTCTTTTTCTTAAGTTTTTAGTGTAGAGTAGTCTATTGTGCCTTGATTGAGCCTTAGCATAATTCATTCCTTACCTTGTGAGTATCTTACTTGAGGACAAACAATAGTTCAAGTTTGGGGGTTTGATAAGTCGGTAATCTACCTACTTATTGAGCCTATATCCATGAATTATTGCTATGTTTTGAATCGATTTAGAGGTTCTTATGACCTTTATTGATGTCTATGCAGGTACTTTTGATAGAAGATAAAGAACAAGGATATGGACCCAAAAAGAGCAAAAAAGAAGCTAAGTGTGAAGAGTTGAGAAAAGCTAGAGAATCTGCTATGGGATGTGGTGGCTGTGCGACACGTACAAGCCGAGGTGCGGTTTGCACCTCCTCCGCATGAGGTTACAAAAGTTGCTAAAGATTCTGCTAAGGAGTGCGGACGTTGTGCGATGCGCACAACCCGTGGTGTGAAACATACCATCTTCGCACAAAGCTCACTCATGCTGCTGAAGTCACTGGACGATCTGAAGCAAGTGTGTGACGCGCACAATGCGACATGCGAACTGCACGTCATGTCGCACATCGCCCGGAGGGAAAATTTGTCTTAATTTTATGTGACGACTTGGGAACATATAAAAGGCCAATTTAGGCTCATTTTGTATATACAATACTTTAGACCTGAGTTTTAGAGAGAGTTTTTACTTCGTAAATAATTTTACACCTCCATTGAGAAGAGGGTTTCAATCCAAATCTCTTGGTTAACTATTTGTGTGCCTAATTTGATTCTAGAACTTGAGATTCAGCCACAATGGATGGGAATTTGAATTACCCAGATTGTATCTCTTCTTTTCCTACTATGAGTGGCTAAATTCTCTTATCTAGGGGATGTATAGATGATGGGTGATTAGCTAATGGGTGTGGGTGTTGTTAATTCATCTTTATAATTGCTTATTTGACATGGGTCTAGTAATTTCACCAAGTTTTAATCCTAAAATCGGTGGTTGCAAACATTAATTTACATTACTTAGCTATGTGATTGCTCGGGAGAGAATTTCATAGTTGTGGATGTAAAATTGCTAGTGGGTACTTGGGAATCCATCTAGATTGGAGGCTAGGAATAACTCTAATCGCAGGAATCTCCCATTTAAGGGTCCAATCTAGGAATAGGATGACCTCCCTAAGCTAATGTTGGTTGATTGTTTACTACACTGATGATGTTCTAACCGAAATCATCGGAAATGTGGATGTTGATCGAAAGATAGCATTCCACACCTATGACCAATGCTATTCATGTCAATAGGTGAAAGTATAGGTGAATTAATGATTACCCCATCCTATAGAGAATGCCCCATCGGATATGCATTCCTAGTCTTCTAAATCACTTGGTACACCCATCTTTAGTTTTATTGCTTTTTTTTTGTTGAATTGTGTTAGTAGTGAAAACTTTCCCAATTCCCCCCATCTTTTTACTTGTTTTTGTTTAAACAATTACTCTCGCCTTGAAATCAACTTATACAATCTCTAGTTGGCTAAGTCAAGTCCCTTGGGTATGACCCCAACATCCATTGGGTTTATAAATTTGGTTTTGCTGCATGATCGATGTGGCCTCCTAATTGGAGAGCCCGATTTGAGCATTCATCACTCTACTCGATGCGGCTTTCAAACACCCTAAGACTCTTGAACCTGAGGCTTTTATACCAAGTTTGTCATGCCTCGAGACTACCCCCTAGGTGTAACATAGGACTCGGGACCACAAGTGCCCCAAGTTAACCCTTGGTCATAGCATACTCAGTTATTCATAGGAAAATATAGCAGAAATGTAAATAAAAAGTTAGACAACCCAATCCATAAGAGATAAAGTCAAGATGAAATATAATCTTAAAGGGAGACCCAAATAAAATCTATGTATGAAAAGCCTCTAAACTATCATAAAGAGTTGATGGTACAACACCCCAACTAACTCAGAAATCCAAAGAAGGAACATGAAAGAGATAGATCTAATACTAGCCCTCAGATTATGAGGACTCACTAATGGAAGCTGGATCTCCGGCGATGTCTAGCCACGAGTCTGATGAGGAAGGCCAGAATCTTCATCATCAAGAGGATGCAACGCAATATATGCATCAGTACTATAGAATGTACTGAATATGTGAGACATGCATAATTATGGTAAAAATATACTTAAAACGTAATTTAAAATGGAGTTCATACATAAGGAAGCATCATAAGTAGATCTCATAGTTTAAAGCTTAAAGCATGAAATAGAAAAACACAAGTCTTAAATCTTCATACGGGAGTTTCTCTTAACTGATATAAACCATGATGAGCTACATGGAGTCCACTATCACACACCCACACCGAAAGGGTTTTTCCTAATTGGCCAAAGTTAGAACCTTATCATATTAGGATCTTGTCATAAGCCACAATGGGCACCTACGGTGGCATGTAGTTTTAGGACTAAGGGTAATCTCACTCTGTCCAACTCGGTGCTATATACTACTCCAAAAACATATACATATAGCTCACATATACTCGTGACATATCCAATGTCAATTCTGTTTGAAAAGCATAAGGGAATATCTAATACCATGCAATTCACATAGCTTAGGTAGATATATCTAGATGCCAAACCTTTCATAAATCATAAAGACATATCTAATGTCATGCAATTCATACTTCAAAATCCTTAAAACTTAGCATAGCCATAATTCAAAACATACTTTTCTTTCTAAATTCATAACTTGAAGAATTAGGTATGCAATTTCATAAAAATAGAGGTCATGTTATCTAAACATACCAATTTTACTTGAAGACATGCAAATTGATGGAATCACGCTAGAATTCATCATCAAACATATGGGCTTTTAAAATTATGAAAGGAATCTTAATTAAAACATGGGTTATGAATAGGAAATCCTGAATTGATACTTTAAAACAAAACCCATAACTTTTCCTCAATTTGGGTAAGAACCCTAATTTTATAAATTCTTAAATCAAAGTAAAACTTGAGGATTTTGGTCATAAGGGCAAAAGGAATCCCTTATTGAATGCCGAGATACCTTAATTGAAGCTATTCTAATGGTAAATGAGAAGAAATGGAGGCTTAAACTTGAAGCTTGAGACTTGGGGATTAAAGGAGTTCTTTCTCCTTTTGGAATAGAATTGCTTAGAGTGAGAAGAGTTTAGGCTATTAGGGAATAAAACCCTGCTAAAAATGGTCAAAACGACCCCACTTAGGAGATAAAAGGGTGGGTAATTATCAAAATACCCATGAAATTTAACTAGAGAAAAGCAGTTAAAAACCTTGGCTTCAGGTTCCACATGTCCCTTCCAAGAGCCGTAGAAAGAACCACGGTTCGTGGACTGGACTTGTGGTTCCTAAGCCCAAAATTCAAGCTGCAGATAAGGTTCTACGATTTAACAGGATGGCTCATGGAAATAATCATGACCCGTAGACTCCACTCATAGTTCGCAGAGCAGAGGTGGGATCTGCAGGACTGGATTCATGGGTTACTTCCATGACTCGTAGTTCTGTCCACGGCTCATGGACTTGACACATGATTCCTGGAAGTTTTCAAAATTTTTAGAGTTTTTGAGTTTAAAAGCTGAATCAAATTCCGGGGTGTTACACAGACCTTGCTCGTTCTTTCATTTCCGTGTTATTTCACTTGTTCGGTTGTAAAATTCATTGTAGTTGCTTATATCACCCTTGTGGTCCTGTGTGGTCTTGTAATTGACTATGGACCATAAATGGTGGGTTATTTGGGAATGTCCGCGAGTCTCGGACATCGATAATCGTCTGTAGAGTTGGTTATATGTGTTGTAGAGGGATTAGAGCCTGTGCAGGGCCGATAGGTTGGTTTTGAGCCGTTGGGATACTGTTCATAATTGAGCATGCCATTATCATGCATATAAAGAGGTTTTCCACATGTTTTACTACAGTTTTGGCTTCGGGCCTACTATTGATGGTTTTCTAACCTTGCATGGCCCCTAGGGCCCATTTTTTGGTAAAAACAATGGTTATAAGAGGTTTGGAACTAATTTTCATTGATCTTCTTGGGGTAAGAGAGTTAAAAAGATGATTTATCACTGTCTTCATACTTATTAGATCCAGTTGAGCCGTGGTGCTAGAAATGATTTCATAAGTTATTTGAGAGGATATTAGACTCGATAAAGCTGAGCATCAGACCTGATTTACTACTGTTTTATATCCGATTATGTCCGAGCACCCTTGTTGGGGTGTTTTTGAGACTTGAATAACTGATTTAGACCCAGGTAGAACCCCGAGCATGTATTTTTGAGAACTGGTGACTTGTTTGGATCAAGCTACACTCTGGATGATTATATTAAGGTTATAAGATTTAGTATGAGGTCTCTACGTAGACCTCCATGGAACTTGCCGATACAGACCAGGGGCTATGTGCTGCGAGTGCAGGGGGTGTACGGTAGAGTTGAGGTACTCGGGGAAATCCCTTTCATGGATCCTGCCTCTATTGGGCCTTTTAGGTATTGGAAGGGGTAACATACAACACTACTATCATTTAGTTTCAGTATATGACATCACATCATGCATATTATGTTCAAATCTGTCACGCCTGATTTCTCGATCATGATGGCACTAACAATTTAGCGGAAGAATGATATAAATAAGCAGAAGCAAGGGAAATAAGCTGAAGAAAGTAGATACAAGAATATATATACATAAGCGGAAGCTAAATCAAACCCCAAAACCTAGTATCATAGTATAGAGCCGGAACTACATATAAGGAGTCCGAAGCATCAAAAATAATACATACACAATGTCTTCGAGTAGTAATAGAGTACATAAGGCGAAAGATAAACTAAAATCTAAGATCCGGTCGCCAAGAGCTCACCCTTAGTTTCGATAGTCCAAAAGATCTCCAAGCATGAATCCCATGATCTAGCAATGATAGCCCACACTAGGATCTGCACCAGAAGATGTAGAGTGTAGTATGAGCACCAATTGCAAAGCAACCGGTACCCAGTAGGTATCATAGGCCGACTGGGCACACATAAGATAAAAGAGCAGTAATAAGAAGAATAGAAAACAATTAGTTACAGAAGGCTACAAATAAGTACATGGAAGCTAGCACATAAGGAATACAAGCAGGTACAATATACATGGCTAGCTTCTATAACCCAATCACAGGCGAAAGAGAGAAACACATACCCGGGATCCTTGCAATAATAGGTATATAAAGACGAGTTTAGAAAGCAGGCGGTATACCAGTAATCTCAACGAATAAAGAAGGAGAGGAAGAAAATAGTAAACATGCTCGAATACAAGGAACGATAACCCAACTAAGCATGTAATCTCAAGTCAAGAATTTAACAACTGGAAGCCTAAGTTTAACCTTAACAATATCCAAAAGTCATAAGAACCACAATAGGAACCAATAGAGCGAAATAGTAACAATAAGTCTACCTACAGTCCCACGGGCGCCCATACACCCAAGGAACATAAACAAGTGAAGACAAACCCTCTGGCATCCTATACTACCGGAGTGTACAATCAAAAAACAACAAACAACAAAAGTGGTACCTCACACAAATGAATGATATGATATGATATGCCGAACTAAGTGTAACTACAGTGTCGGTATGTTACTCCCTTCGGTACCCCAAAGGTCCAATAAAGGCGGGGTCCATGGATGGAATTCTCCCGAGTACATCTACTCTGTCATACACCCCTACCCTCGGTCACCCTTCTGCCCATAGCACTTGGTCCAGAATGACAGGTTCACTGGAGGTCTACTCGTAGACCACATACTAAACTCTAACCTCAAAATATCAGTCTGGAGTGCCATCGGATCCAAACTAGTACTCGAATGGTCAAAATGCATGCATGAATTCTATCCAGGTCTAAATCAATATAATAAGTCTCGTAAACCCTCTTCAAAGGTGCCCTGGAATATCCGGGTCTAAAACAGTATTAAATCAAGTCCGATGCTTGGCTTTACCGAGTCTGATATCATTTCTCATCCATAACAGGGTCAATCTAGCACCTCAATTCAACCAGATCTAATACATAGTAGGAAACTGTAACAAATCTTTCTTTTAACTTTTCTTACCCCTAGAAGATACATTAAGATGATACGAAACCATTTCATAATCAATTTTACCAAAAATGGGCCCCACGGGCCATGCAATGTTTAGAAACCGTCAGTAGAAGGCCCGAAGCCAAAACCGTAGTAAAATCATGAAGAAAATCCTTTTATATGCATGATAGTGGCATGCTCAATCACAATAAATAGCCCAATGACCCACAATCAACCTATTGGCCCTGCACAAGATCCAATCATTCTACAACACAGATAGCTAGCTCTATAACAATAAAAATGATGTTCAAAATTCACTAACATTCCTAATATCCCACCAACTATGTTCCAGAGTCAATATAAGGCCACATAGGACCACAAGGGTGAATAGAGCATATAAAACAAATACTACAAATATCGGAGGAAGAAAAGTAATCAGACGTGAATAAAGCGATCAAGGTCTGTGGTGCCAACTAGTAAACCCAACCCAAGGATGCCCATTAATATAATTTTATCCTATATATGAGAAGTCTAAAGAGTTTAAATCGTAACCTACCTATCGTCCGATGACAAGCTTCTGGGACAATGATATCCAAGCCCGAATCGCTCCGAGAAGCTCTGAATGATAATCAAACTATCGATAACATAAATAACACATTAAAATGATACTATCGACACCCATAATGCTATAATAATAGCTGGGTCGAAATTTGGGTCACCGGCGGGCCCATGAGCCCCACAACCCAAAACCAAAAATGAAGAAGTGCACAACAACCACCACACTCCAAGGTGTGCATGCTCAGATTTTAGAGAGAATTTAGCCAAGGAATTGGCTCAAACTAGCCAGCCCACTATAAGAACAATTGAAGAATCAAATGAGAAAAATCAATGGAATAAAGTCAATAAAACTTACAAATTATGATGGAGGAATGATCACAAGTATGGAATATACACCCCAACACCAAGAATTGATGAAATACAGAGTTTGGACGAGTTTTGAGCTTACAACAATGGAGAATTCATATTTGGAATGAAAGAGACAAAGTGGAAATACTTATATACTACCCAGCGGTCCTTCATGGCGATTGCAAAAGGACCCCTCACGGTCGTGAGGACCATGCTGGCTAGACTATCGTGATCGTAAGGACTAGCCACATGATCGCGAAGAGAAATGGAGGAAGGGCTTCATCACGATCGTGATAGGTGCTCACGTGATCACGAAGAACAAGGTACCAGGTGCTTCATCGCGGTCGCGAGAGAGGAGGCTCGCGATCACGATTAAGGCCTAAGGCCTGCACCTGCAACAACTAAAATCTGTAACTTTTCCACAACTCTACGGGGCATTCCGGGAATAATCAAAAACAGATATTCAAAAACCAATAATGCTAACAGAGTGGAAACGATGTTCCAGACTCAACAGAATCAACGAAACATCCATACAAGGTCGTTTTGGAGAAATATTGACCCAAGTCAACAGTAACCAACAAGCAACCAAACACTCAAAAAGAGTCTAGCCCACCCGAGACTCGAACCAACCATCTAGCTAACCTAAACTCAATATTTTGGAGCTGACAAAATCGTCGGATTTTGAATCTGACACTCCGATCATCGAAAGATGACCAAAGTCATACTTTCAACTCCAAATGGCCTGAAAACAGACAAAGCAATACAAAACCCAAATCGGAAGTTCTCAGTCCTCAACTAAAGGTACAACTAGACCAAACTCAATGCTCTAAAGCTAACAAAATTGTCAGAATTCAATTCTGAGCATGTTAGCTAGAAAGTAAATGATATTCTAAGTTAAAGCTCTAAAATAGGCAAACAGTCAAAACAACCAAATGAATGACCAAGGCACCAAACTATCGGTCCCATAAAGCCATAAATGACTTGGGGTCGCTACAGGAAAGCTCTAACAGTATAATGAATGTGTAAACGCGAAGATGACCGAAAGGGTCATCACAATATCCACTATTAAAAAGACTTTCGTCCTTGAAAGTCAAGAAGAAGGGAGTACCTGAAGGCTCAAACAAATGCGGATACTGAGCACACAACTCACTCTCGGTCTCCCAAGTAGCCTCCTCAACTGGATGATGCCTCCATTGAACTTTCACAACCGAAACCTCCCTAGACCTCAATCTCCTGATATCTCTGGCCAAAATAGCTGTCGGCTCCTTAACAAAGGATAAACTCTCATCTAACTTAACCAAATCCGAATGCAACACATGAGACTTATCTGGAACATACCGGTGCAACATCGAGATATGAAAATTTGGGTGCACAGCTAAAAACATCAGAGGCAAAGCTAACATATAGGCAACACTACGAACCCTCTGAAGAATCTTAAATGGCCCAATAAACCTCGGGCTAAGCTTGCCCCGCCGACCAAATATCAACACTCCCTTCACGGGTAATACTTGAAAGAATACCAAGTCACCTACACTGAACTCCAAGGCACAAAGTCTACGATCAGCGTAGCTCTTCTGCCTACTCTGGACTACTCTAAGTCTATCCTTAATCACACAGACTCAGTCTAACAAACCTCAAAGAAAATCTGTACTCTGCAGTCTAGACTCTAACCCATCAAACTAATCAATCGGTGATCTGTAATGCCTACCATACAAAGCCTCAAAAGGTGCCATGCTGGTGCTTGAATGAAAACTATTATTGTAAGAAAACTCAGCCAATGGCACAAACTGATCCCAAGAACCTCCAAAGTCAAGAACACAAGCCTGAAGCATGTCCTCCAGGACCTGAATAATCCTCTCGGATTGGACATCTGTATGAAGATGGAAAGAAGTACTAAGCTGAACCTCTGTATCCAAATCTCGCTGAATAGCCCTCCAGAACTGAGATGTGAACTGAGTGCTGCAGTCTGAAATGGTAGAAGCTGGGACCCCATGGAAGTGAATAATCTCACGAAGGTAGATCTGCGCTAACCACTCTGCACCATAAGAACTCTAAACCGGTAAGAAATTGGCTGACTTAGTCAGCCTATCAACAATCACCCATATAGAGTCAAACCCATGAGAAGTACGAGGAAAACCAACAACAAAGTCCATAGTAATACCTTCCCACTTCCACTTAGGAATGGGAAGTCGCTGCATCAAACCACCAGGTCTTAGGTTCTCGAACTTAACCTGCTGATAGTTCAAGCATCGAGCTACGAACTCAGCTAGGTTCCGCTTCATATCCCTCCACCAGTAAAGCTATCTCAAATCTCTATACATCTTTGCTGCTAGGATGAATAGAGTACCTAGAACAATGCGCCTAATGCAGTATCAATTGAATCAAATCTCCAACCCTTGGAACACAAAGACGACTATCGAACCTCAGAATACCATCAGAACCCAGAGTAGCCTGGCTGGCCTCACCCCGAACTACCTGATCATGAAGGTCACACAAACTCTGATCCTCGAACTGTCAGCTCTGAATCTGATCAACTAGAGTAGAACGAACCTCAATACTGGCAAGAACACTGCTAGGATCTGACAATTCAAGCCTAACAAAATAGTTAGCCAAGGACTGGATGTCCAAGGCCAACAGTCGCTCAGAAATTGAAAGTGAAGCTAGGCTACCCATACTCACCGCCTTCCAACTTAAGGCATCCGCTACCATGTCTGCCTTGCTCGAATGATATAGAATGGAGAAATCATTGTCCTTCAGTAACTCTATCCATCTCCTATGCCTCGAGTTCAGATCTCGCTGAATCATAATGTACTGAAGAATACAATAGTTAGTGAATATCTCACAATGAACTCCATATAAGTAGTGCCTCCATATCTTGAGCGCGATGACTACCGCCGCCAACTCTAAGTCATTAGTGGGGTAGTTGCGCTCGTGAACCTTCACTTGCCTTAATGCATATGCTATAACTCGACCCTACTGCATCAACACACAACCAAGACCAACCCTGGAAGCATCACAATACACGGCAAAACTTTGACCCTCAATCGGCAAAGTCAAAACTGCAGCTGAAGTCAATAAGGCCTTAAGCCTCTGGAAGCTATCCTCGCACTGATCTGACCACTGAAATGGAACATCCTTTCTAGTCAGCATAGTCAAGGGTGTTGCTATGTAAGAAAATCCCTGAATGAACCTCCTGTAGTAACCCGCTAACCCAATAAAATTGTGAACCTCGATAGTAATAGTAGGTCTCGGCCAATCATGAACACAAAAATCTTACCCGGATCAACTCTAATCCCATCCTTAGACACCACATGCCCAAGGAATGCAACTGACTCAAGCCAAAACTCACACTTTGAGAACTTGGCATAAAGTTGATGATCTCTTAAAGTCTGAAGTACAGTTCTCAAGTGCTGCTCATGCTCATATCTACTCCTCGAGTATATCAGAATGTCATTAATGAAGACTATAACAAACATATCCAAGTACGGGCTAAGCACCCTATGCATCAAGACCATGAAAGCTGCGGGGTAATTAGTCAACTAAAAAGACATCACCAGGAACTCATAATGGCCATAATGCGTCCTGAATGCTGTCTTAGGAATGTCCTCTACCCTAATCCTCAACTGATGGTAGCCTAACCTCAAATTAATCTTCGAAAACATGGAAGAACCCTAAAGGTGATCAAACAAATCATCAATCCTCAGCATCAAATACCTATTCTTCACTATCACCTTATTCAGCTGCCGATAATTAATACACATCCGTATCAAACCGCCCTTCTTTTTAACAAACAGAACAGGAGCATCCCAAGGATACACACTCGGCCTAATGAAACCCTTAGCTAACAAATCCTGGAGCTACTCCTTAAGCTCTCTCAACTCAGCAGGAACCATACAGTAAGGAGAAATAGAAATGGGCCTAGTGCCTGGCTCTAATTCAATGGTGAAATCAATATCTCTCTCAGGTGGAAGGCCTGGAAGGTTGGTAGGGAACACATCTAGGAAGTCTATAACCACAGGAACAGACTCAGGAGACGAAGGGTTAGCACTAGCATCTCAGACATATGCTAGATAAGATAAACACCCACGGGAAATCAACTTCCTAGCTCGAAGACAAGAGATGATCCCAGATGGTGCACAGCTAACAGAACCCTACTACACAACCAGGGATACACCGAGCACGGTAATGGTAATGGTCTTGTCATAATAATCCAAAACTGCACGGTGAGGGGATGACCAGCCCATGGCCAGTATAACATCAAAATCTAACATATCAAGTATCAATAAATCACCCCAATCTCTAATTCACCAACATATATCATGCAAGATCTCACAATCCAATCCACTACTAAAGAATCTCCTACTGGGGTTGAAACATAAACATAATAGATAACGGCTCACTAGCAAACCCCAAACAAGGCACAAAGTAGGAAGATACGTATGAACATGTAAATCCAGGATTAAATAAATCCATAGCAGATTGATGGCACACAGAAATCGTATGTGTAATCACAACATCCGAGGCCTTTGCGTCCAATCTACCAGGGAACGTATAAAACTGACAACGACCTCTACATGCCCGACCTCCATCACTACCACCTGCTCTACCATACAGGGAACCACCCTAGCCTGAGCACCACCTCCTCTATCTGGAGGCTAAACTGCTCGCAAGGGCTCAGCCGACTGAGCGGCTGACTGAACTGTACCCCACTGGGGGCAATATCTAACATAGTGTCCAACCACTCCATAATCATAATAAGGACCTGACGGCCTGAACTGACGAGACTGACCAACAGAACCTGTATGGCCACCACAGCCTGATGCCCCAGAAGCTGCACCCCTCAAAGACTGACCCTGCTCGAACTGAGAACCACCGAAAGCCTGAAGTGATAACCCCAGCCTTACTGGCATGAACCTCTACCACCCTGTCTGGAACCACTGTAGCCACTCTGATAATGAGGCCTCATATCTCTATCCCCCTGATCATGTCCATGAAAGTCCTCCATAATACAGACATAGTCTGCAATAGCTTGAAATGATCGACCAGTAGAAACTAATATCTCAGCTGGCTGTTTAAGCTTTTTCTGCAATCCCCAAACAAATCTGTGAATTATGTCTAGCTTGGTGGGAATGATCATAGCTCCAAATGGAGCAAGCTGATGGAAACGAGTCTCATACTCAGATATAGACATGGATCCCTGCATAAGCCTCATGAACTGCTTCTGGCGACTCTCACTCTGAGGTAAGAACTTGGCCAGGAAGGCCTCATAAAACTCAGACCAAGGCATCAGAGGTGATGTAGAAGGTCTGCAAGAAAACTGTGCTCTCCACTATAACTTTGCTGGATCCTCCAGCTGATACTTTGTATATCCAACCTCGTGAGTCTCTAGCAAACCCAGATGGTGTAACATCTTCTCAAGGTGGTAATCAGGTCATGTGGATCCTGTCCTAATGTACCAGCGAATCTCGGTGGTTCCAATCTCAGAAATATACTCAAGGTCTTCTACTCCCTATCTGTCATAGCTGGGAGAGAAGCAAAAGGCTGTGAAACTGCTAGAACCGAAATAACCTCAGCATGGAGAGCCGCAGTAGCAGGATGTCTGCGCTACCTCAAAAGGTCGCTCTCTAATCATGACCAATAGCTGAAGTAGTAAACCCCGAATATCTGAAGACTAAGCTGGTACTGAAGATAGCACGAAAGCTGGTGCTGGAACTGGTACTGGAACTGGTACTGGAGATGGTGGCACCTGGGCTATCCCCGGGTCCACATGTTGCTGCTCAGGAACAAACTCTGGCTCATAATCATGCTTGGGCTCTACCTCAACTCTAGCATCCCAAGAAGGTGCGGAAGTCGGAGGCTCGCCTCTTCCCAACGCCGACGATCTCGTACGAACCATCTACGGAAGAGTGAACGAGAATAAGTGAGATTTCCAAAAATTTCCAAGGATACTATGAATAGTATAGAATAAAGAAAAGTCTATTTTTCCTAAGATGTCACCATAGCCTCCCAAAGATCGAGTACAGACGTCTTCGCCCTGATCCGCAAGACTCTACTAGACATTGGCTCCTATATCGATGACACCGGTGAACCTAGAAGTCTGATACCAAGCTCTCACGACCCAATTTATCAGTCATGATGGAACCTACAACCCCCCAGTAGGAGAACTAATCCCTGTAGCCTGGAATGGTTAGTAATGGACTACCATCTAACAATTTAGCGGAAGAACGATATATATAAGCGGAAGCAAGGGAAATAAGCTGAAGAAAGTAGATACAGGAATATATACACATAAGCGAAAGCTAAACCAAACTCTAAAACCTTGTATCATAGTATAGAGACGGAACTACATATAAGGAGTTTGAAGAATCCAAAATAATATATACACAATATCTCCGAGTAGTAATAGAGTACATAAGGCAAAAGATAAACTAAAAGCTAAGCTCCGGTCGCCCAGAGCTCACCCTCAGTCTGGATAGTCCAAAAGATCTCCAAGCACGAATCCATGATCTAGCGGTGATGGACCACACTAGGATATGCACCAGAAGATGTAGAGTGTAGTGAGCACCAATTGCAAAGAAAATAGTATCCAGTAGGTATCATTGGCCGACTAGGCACATATAATATAAAAGAGCAGTAATAAGCAAAATAGAAAATAATTAGTCACAAAAGGCTACGAATAAGTACACGGAAGGTAGTATAGAAGGAATACAAGCAATGACAATATACATGGTTAGCTACTATAACCCAATCACAGGAGAAAAAGAGAAACACATACCCAGGATCCTCACAATAACAAGTATATAAAGAAGAGTTTAGAAAGCAGGCGGCATACCGGTAACCTCAATGAATAAAGAAGGAGAGGAAGAACACAGTAAACATGCTCGAATACAAGGAACGATAACCCAACTAAGCATGCAATCTCAAGTCAAGAATTCAACAACTGGAAGCCTAAGTTTAACCTTAGCAATATCCAAAGTCATAAGGACCACAAATGGAACCAATAGAGCAGAATAGTAACAATAAGTCTACCTATAGTCCCACGGGCGCCCATACACCGAAGGAACACAAACAAGTAAAGATAAACCCTCCGACATCCAATACTACCGGAGCGTACAATCAACAAACAACAAACAAGGGTGGTACCTCACACAAATGAATGATATGAAATGATATGCCAAACTAAGTGTAACCGCAGTGTTAGTATGTTACCCCCCTTCAGTGCCTCAAAGGTCCAATAAAGGCGGGATCCATGGAAGGACTTCTTTCGAGTACATCTACTCCACCTTACACCCCTACCCCTGGTCACCCTTCTGCCCGTAGCACTTAGTCCAGAATGAACGGGTCCATAGAGTTCTACTCTTAGACCACATACTACACTCTAACCTAAAAATATTAGTCTGGAGTGCCACAGGATCAAAAGTAGTACTCAAAAGCTCAAAATGCATGCCTGAATTCTATCGAAGTCTAAATCAATGAATTAAGTCTCGCAAACCCTCTTCAAGGGTGCCTAGGTGTATCCGGGTCTAAAATAGTAGTAAATCAAGATTGACATTCGGCTTTACCGAGTCTAATATCATTTCTTATCCATAACAGGGTCAATCTAGCACCTCGATTCAATTGGGTCTAATATATAGTGGGAAAACTATAACATATCTTTCTTTTAACTTTTCTTACCCCAAGAAGATCCATTAAGATGATACCAAACAATTTCATAATTAATTTTATCAAAAATGGGCCCCACGGGCCATGCAAGGTTTAAAAATCATCAGTAGAAGGCCCGAAGCCAAACCCGTAGAAACATCATGAAGAAAATCCATTTATATGCATGATAATGGCATGGTCAATCACAATCAATAGCCGAACATCCCACAGTCAACCTATCGGCCCTTCACAGGCTCCAATCATTCTACAACATAGATAGCCAGCTCTATAACAATAATAACAATGTCTGGGACTCACGAACATTGCCAATATCCCACCAACTATGTTCCAGAGTCAATAAAAGGCCACACAGGACCACAAAGGTGAATAGAGCATATAAAACAAATATTACAAACATCGGAGGAAGAAAAGTAATCGGATGTGAATAAAGCGATCAAGGTCTGTGGTACCAACTAGTAAACCCAACCCAAGGATGCCCATTAATATAATTTTATCCTATATATGCAAAGTCTAAAGAGTGTAAACCGTAACCTACTTATTGACCGACGACAAGCTGCTGGGACAATGATATTCAAGCCTGACTCGCTTCGAGAAGCTCCGAACAATAATCAAATTATTGACAACATAAATAACACATTAAAATGAGACTATCAACACCCATAATGCTATAGTAATAGCTGGGTCAAAATTTGGGTCACCGGAGGGCCCATGGGCCTCGTAACCCAAAACCAGAAAGGAAGAAGCTCACAATGATCACCACACTCCAAGGTGTGCATGCTTAGATTTTAGAGAGAATTCAGCCAACGAATTGGCTCAAACCATCCAGCCCACTATAAGAACAATTGAAGAATAAAATGAGCGAATTCAACAAGATAAAGCTAATAGAACTTACAAATTATGAGAGAGGAACGATCACAAGTAAGGAATATGCACCCAACACTAAGAATTGATGAAATACAGAGTTTGGACGAGGTTTGAGCTTACAACAATGGAGAATTCGTATTTGGAATGAAAGAGACAAAGTGGAAATACTTATATACTGCCCAGGGGTCCTTCATCGCGATTGCAAAGGGACCCCTCACGGTCGCGAGGACCATGCTGGCTAGACCATCGCGATCGCAAGGACTAGCCATGCAGTTGCGAAGAACAAAAGAGGAAGGGCTTCATCGCGATTGCAACAGGCGATCATGCAATCGTGAAGAACAAGGGACCAGGTTCTTCATCGCAGTCGCAAGGGAGGAGGCTCGCGATTGCAATTAAGGCCCGAGGCCTGCACTTGCAACAGCTAAAATCTACAACTTTTCCACAACTCTACGGGGCATTCCAGGTACAATCAGAAACCGATATTCAAAAACCAATAATGCTAACAGAGTGGAAACAACATTCCAGATTAAACAGAATTGATAAAACTTCCATTCGAGGCCGTTTTGGAGAAATATTGACCCTAGTCAACACTAACCAACAAGCAACCAAATACTCGAAATCAGTTCGGCCTACTCGAGACCTGAACAAACCATCTTCCTAACCCAAACTCAACATTTTGGAGCTGATAGAATTGTCAAATTTTGAATCTGATGCTCCGATCATCAAAAGCTGAACAAAGTTACACTTTCAACTCCAAATATCCTGAAAACAGAGAAAGCAACACCAAACTCACACTGGAAGTTCTCAGGGCTCAACTAAAGGTCCAACTAGACCAAACTCAATGCTTCGGAGTTAATGGAACTTTCAGAATTCGATTATGAGCATGTTATCTAAGAATGATGACTAAAATCAATGATATTCCAAGTTAAAGTTCTAAAACAGGCAAACAGCCAAAACAACCAAATAAACTACTAGGGCACCAAACTATTAGTCCCAGCAAGCCATAAATGACTTGGGGTCGGTACAGGAAAGATCTAACAGTATAATGAATGCGTAAATGCAAAGATTATCAGAAGGGTCATCATAGGATCCACACTTACTTGCTATTTGCTCAGTGTATGCTCCGGTAATATGGGATGCCAGAGGGTTTGTCTTCACTTGTATATGTTTCTTGGGTGTATGGGTTCTCCTGGGAATCTAGGTAGACTTTTATTTATTATTATTCTATCGCGGTATTGATCCTGATTACGGTTATATTCGATGACTGGAAACTAAGAGTTGTATTATGTTCATTTGGTTCACTTGATGGTTATACTTGGGCTATCGGTTGATTATTCCTGACTTGAAGGTGGTATTACTAGCATGACTTGGTTTTAGTCTTGTTGTCAAGGATGATTATCGTTATTTCCTTTCCTTTTTCTCTTTTTACTTGAGGTTACTAGTATACCTCCTTCTTCTTAAACCCTCTTTATATACTGTTATTTCAAGGACCTTATAATGGCTGGGTTTTTCATTATAGGTAAACTCTTCATGCCAAGTTTTGGTGTTAGAAAACTTCTAGGTTTGGGAGTTAAAAATTCTGGGCTAGGCTAGTCTCGGATGATTTCTAAGCAAGGGATGGTCTAGGGAAATCCATGTAAGGATTGGGTAATGTGTCTTGTAGTGAGCTAGTTATTGTGTTAGCCAAGGCATAAAGGAGTCCGGAGGACTTTTCGGAAGTGAATTCGGGTAAGTATATCTCCTAGTATCATGGTTAACATGAAAGGGTTATCACGGAGCATTGGGGATTTAAGGTGTGTTGTAAACTGGATACTTTTCTGGGATTTTCTGAGTTTCTACACATGACGAGTGTTGTCATTGCTCCATAGTGATGACCGCTTTAGCGGTAAAATATCCTTTACAATGGAAGTCAAACTTGGTCAGCACCGCCATAGAGGTAGGTTCTGCCATGGCGGCGGCGCTATAGAGATGTATAGACTGTTATAGTGGAATGAGTTGGGATTTAATACAGAAACTTCCCCAAAACATTTAGTTTTTCCTCAACTGCATTTTGGAGAAGGGTAGGGAAATTTTAGGCAAATTCACTCCGTTTTGCATCATTTTTCATCCCAAAGGTATGGATTCTACTCCTCTAACTTAGTACTATAATTCCTTCAGAGTAGAATTACTAGTTGTGAACTTGGAGAGAGGTTTGGATTGACATAGGAATAGTAGAATCCGGGGAAAAAGAGGGATTCTAGGGCGTAGATGTTCTTGGGTCTTGATTTTCTTGTTGGGTTATGATCATTTAGCCATAATTTTCTAAATGTATCCATAAAAATAATAGGAATAGGTGAATTAATGGTGGGAAAGCTTGGGAATGGGTGGAATGATCATAGTTTGGCCTGGGGAATAGGGATTTTGTATAATCTGGATATTTTAGGCCAGTTAATTAATTGTAGTTATTGTATGTTTGTTTTTAGACCAAGAACAAGCAAGAACTTCGGAAAATGGGAAGGCTCCGGTTCAATAGAGCTATAGAGTAATTCGAGGTAGGTGATGGTTATTGATATTTTCAATATGATATATGTGTACATATACTATAGCTTAGTATTATATGAGTTGCATGCTTATGGAATAAGGTTATGAATGATTACTTATCCATTTATCAGTCTTGTGAAATGAACTCATTTTCTTGCTTGTTTGTTTACAAGTATGTTTTTATTCATGTTTATCGATTGATTGGATTTGGTGTGACATTCGGTTGGATCGGGTACCATGCCTGGTACAGGTTACTTATCATTTGGCTCGGGTACCATGCCTGGTACGGGATACTATTCGGTTGGCTCGGGTTCCACACCTGGTATGGGAATTACAATTGGTTGTCTCGGGTACCACGCCTGGTATGGGGTTGATTTACTTGCATTAGTTGTATTCTTTTGATGGTTCCATGAGTGGGCCAGATTGTATTCTTGAAATGTGATTTGTGCATATGATCCATGAGAGGCTGGGTGATTATATTTAGTTGTGAGGTTGGTCTTGGTGTAAACCGCAGTTGCATATTTACACTTAGGTGGTGTTAGGAGGACTCAAGGGTGGGTCCGGACTATGTTGTAAGATTATATGTTATTGTCATTGAAGGTTGTCAATGGGTGTTGATTTGTTACATGTGGTTGATAAGATAGGGAAGAGACTTGTATTTTAGTTATATTGTTGGTTTGTTTACATGTTTCCTGTACTTTACTCAGCTTCGGTTTATTGTGCATATCTTGTTTATTTGGAGGTGGTCGATGATCCTACAAGTACACAGTGGTTGTGTACTGATTCTACACTTGTGATTCTTTTTGTGAGTACATGCAATCTTCTGGCGGCTGACGCGCGACCTCACTTGTAGTCCAAAATCTCAAGAGTGAGCTGCTTCAGTCGAGCTACCTTGTTTTCTTCTTTTACTTGTAGCCCACTTGTTTCGAGCTTAAACTCTATTTTTCTTTAGGGGTTGCATTCCCATACTCTAGATTTAGTAACTGTTTTAGTACGGTGACTTTCAGGTTCTAGGGAGGATTTCCGCAGGTTGTTTTCATTTCTAAATGGATTTTGAATCATAGTTTCTTTTATGCAACTGGTTTTAAGCTGTTAGTATTGCTAAGTGGTTGGTTCGCTTATCCAGGGGTTTGGGTGGGTGACACTCACGACGGGTTGGGTCATGACAAATGTAACACCCCAGAACTCCTAAGACCAGGCTAA
Organism: Jaltomata sinuosa; assembly: GCA_003996215.1. NCBI lineage: Eukaryota > Viridiplantae > Streptophyta > Magnoliopsida > Solanales > Solanaceae > Jaltomata > Jaltomata sinuosa. The sequence goes on from QJPP01001433.1 coordinate 165,205, forward strand.
GCTCAGAACACCGGTAGGAAAATACAAATTTCAAAAAAGTTCAATTTCCCAGGAACCACAGTTTAGACAACGGACCATCGTTCAGAAGAATGGCCCGTCGTCCTGAACCATAGCTTAAGATCCAGTAGCTTAGTAAATTCTTCCCAGGAACCATGGTTCAGACAACGAACCATCGTTCAGAAGAACGGCCCATTGTTTTGAACCATAGTTCGAGATCCAACAGCCTTTCAAAATATGTCCCAGGGAGTACGGTTGAGACCACAGACCATCATTTAGAACCACGGTCCGTCATTTTGAACCATAAATCCCAAGTCCAGTAGCCTCCCAGTTCCAGCTTCAGGGACCACAGGTCAAATGACAAACCGTTGTTCAGGAACATAGTCCATCATTTTGAACCGTCGTTCCTAGGACCGGAGACCTAAAAATCATAGGCAAAAACCACAGCTCCAGTTGATGGTCCATCGTCCAGAAGGACGGCCCGTCAACCAAGCCATAGTCCCTGAGCGCAATTTTCTGCAGAATTCTTTTAAACTTTCCAGGGGCATTCTGGTCTTTCCCCAATTCTTTTAGCTCTGACTATAAATAGTCTTAAGCTTATTTTATTAAGTCTAAATCCCCAAAACAAAGTCAGATTTCTCTCAATTCAATTTCAAGAAGAAAAGAACGCTCTTTCTCCAAGTTTAGACCTAGGGTTCTTCTCCAAAGCTTCAACTTTAGATTTCTCTTCAGGGATTATCTTCCACCAGGTATGTGGGTATTTTGTAAGGGTTTAGTTCACCCTTATGCCTAAAACCTCAGGCTTCTATTTCAAATTTCATGATGTTAGAAACTAGGGTTCTTACCCAATCATGCTATATTTTTCAGAATTCAGTCCTTATGATTCCTACATGAATTATAGCCTATTTTAGAAGATTTTCTCCATGTTTTGAATGAATTGGATGATCGTTTATAAGAACCTTAAGCAATCAAGAATTTAGCCTGAAATTGTAGTTTTTTCATGAGAATTGGTTTTTTTTCTGAATTTAACCTAGATTGCTATCATTTAATTTTAAGCATGAAATTATCCAGTTTTCAGTCTACAAGCTTTCTATAAACTTCTTCAAATTTAGTGCTCTTTTCAGAATCTAGTTCAGCTAGTCAGCATTCAGTCTAAATAAGTTTAAGTTTCCTCATGATGATTTTAACTATGGGTTTTGCTTCCAGACAAGCATTCATGATTCCTAATTACTTCAATCTAGTTGTTTTAAATACAAAAGAACTATGCCTGATTTAGTAGGCTTCAACTTACCTTCAGTATGTTTTACAAGAATATATTTTTAAAAATGAACTTTCAGTACATGCCATCAATGATGATGAACCTAGTAGGTTTTATGATTAGCATGGTATTCAGATATGCCATCAATGATTATAAACCTAGTAAGCTTCATGATTAGTATGACATTCAGATATGTCACATGATATAAATTGTCCTCGTGCATTATCAGTCAGGTATTCAGTCAGTCAGAACTACAAGATTAGAATGCTTCACCTTCAGTTATATTTAGCATTCTCAGATTATATCAGTATTTTGAGCTATCCACTATTTCAGTTGCATCTATAGCTTTATATTCAGTTGGGAGTAGACTTAGTACCGAGCGGATGAAGGGATGAAGGCACAGCTGCCATACTAGGCTGAGACCTTTAGTAGAAGTCCCTAAATCGTAGAAATACGGTGGCACTATATGTATTAAGGAGTCAACTATTAGATTAGGCTGCACCTCCTTGTCCCTTGAGGACATCAGTAGTGGATCCACGTCAGAATTGTTTGTACCCTTGGCAAGGTATGAACACCTTCCCAGTCAGGGTTACAGGTTGGCCCTACAGTTAGCTCAGCTTGGGGTAAGTCGGTTAATAGTAGCTCCCACAGTCCACATTTATTATTGCGTGACCTTGTATTCAGTTCAGTTCAGTATTATATAGTCTCATGCTTATATGCTTGGTCATTGCATCAGCTCATACTTTCAGCTTGCATCCAGTGTACTATATTAGTACTAATAGACATACCTTATCCTTTGGGTCCATAAAATCCCAAGGAATAGTCTACTCATCTTTAAACAACATGATCTCTCAGTTACAGCCCAATAACATGATTTACACTCTCTTCGGTAAAAAGGGTTTATGTTATACATCTTGATTATGCACTTCAGTTATTATACATGTTCCAGCTTTCACCCATACTTTCAGTATACATGTATTTACTCATGATTTATAGTTTGTGCGTTATTATCATATGCTCAGTACATTTAAAGTACTGATCGCATACCTTCCTTGTGCTGCATCATTTTATGATGTAGGTTTCAGTACTAGCTCCCAAGATCATGGTTAGACGGACCACAACTTCCAGTCAGCAGAGATCGAGTTCTTTTTTTTCGGGAGCTTCAGTCAGTTAGTAGCTATAGAGGTTACTTCAGTTATTTATACATTGATTAAATCTAGTTGGGGATCATGTCTGGGCTAACTGTAGTTCAGTGTTAGTTGAGGCTTCATAGACAGTTAAACAGTTAGTCACTAAGTTGTATCAGCTTTTAAATGCTATTGTATATCAATTTATAATAGTTTATTTTGGTATAATATTTTCAAAAGAGCTCAGCACATTTCAGCTTCCACATTTACTTTCAGTCTTTATCTCAGAGGTATACCAGGCCATGGGTTAGCTTGGGGTCACTTGTGACTCTAAGCACCGTGTCACATCTAGGGTGTAGGCTCGGGGTGTGACAACAAATATGCTATTAGAGCTCTAGGTTCATTGATCTCATCATACCAAAATAGGTCTAGTAGAGTCATGCGGAATAGTACGGAGACGTCTGTACTTTTCTTCGAGAGGCTATAGGACTTTAGGAAAACTATCTCTTCTTTCTTCCTTCGTGCTATGACTAGATTCTAATTGGTATCCGGTGATACAAATTGGTATCTAACTCTTTCACTATTCTATCTCCAGATGGTTAATGTGAGGAACAATGGAGTGAGAGCAGCAGGCCTGACTGTCAAAGGTAGAGGATGGGGAAAGGGCAGGGGCCAAGGTAGAGCAGCACCTGCCAGGGGTAGAGATCAAGAAGTTGTAGGAACACATGAGGTAACCCCTCCCCCACCCTAGGACCAGGTTGATGAGGAAGTTGGGGTCGTTGTTGAGGAGGGCACATAGCAGGCGGAGGCAGCACCAGTTGAAGGTGAAGGACTTCCCCATATGACGCCTGAGGCATTTTAGGAGGTATGTAGTTTTCTGAGTGGACCGGTTGGTGTAGGAGCTCCCCCGTGGGTATTGCAGATTAGGCTCTAGGCACCAAACCAGAAGTTACTACAACTCCTAGGATTGATGCAACGTCGGGCACAAACGACTTCTTCAGGCCAAGCTAGGTCTGGTTATGACAGGGAATGAGCACGAGATATTGACCAAGTTCCTTAAGCTAAAACCTCCTATGTTTTAGGGTACTGAGAAGAAATATGCTTATGAGTTCATATTGGACTGTTATGAGAGGCTGCACAAGATGGGCATTGTGCAAAAACATAGGGTTGAGTTCGTTACTTTTTAGATGTAGGGTGATGCTAAGCAATGGTGGAGGTCTCATGTGGAATATCAGTTATTTACCTTGTCTCCACTAACTTGGATGGAGTTTCATGCTCTCTTCCTAGAGAAGTATGTTTCCCATAACTTGAGGGATCACAAGAAGATGAGTTCCTGGCTCTAGAACAGAGTAGCATGTCAGTCTCCACTTATGAGGCCAAGTTTCATGCCTTGTCTCATTTTGCTACTCAATTGTTGGGTACCGAAGAGGAGAGGATTAAGTTGTTTGTGAAAGGTATGAATACTGAATTGCAAGTGTTTTCCATGTACATGACTTCAGCAGGAAAGAGCTTCAATGAGGTTACAGACTATGTCAAGAAGTTGGAAGGGGTTAAGCAGGTTGGGCAGGCTAAAGTGTTAGCCAATTAGCCCCAAAATGATTGAAATTTCATAGGTTCATACTCCAGGGGACAAAATCAGCAGGTGTACTCTTCCCATCCCATTCAGTCAGCTCTGCCAGCTGCCACAGGTGGTCGTCTGGGAGTTGGCCGGTAGTTCTCAACTCCTAGAGGCCAGGGAGCTTCTTACACATCCACCAGTAGGCCTACTCTTGATCGTGTGTGTTTTCATTATGGTGATCTGGGCATCTTAAGATGGAGTTCCCTCACAGATAGATGGGTACTAAGATCTCAGCAGTAGTCTAAAGTTGTGGTTCTGGCAAGTATAGGTGGTTATGCTAGAGGTCATCCACAGGGTGGGTGAGGTAACTTTTAGGGAGGTCTGGGAGATTGAGGTAATGGCGGTGCTGGTAGGCATGCGGCGCAGCCAGCCAATGAACTTGCTTGGATTGATGATCGAGCTCACTATTATGCTTTTCCAGGGAGGTCTGAGGATGAGGCATCAGACGCAGTGATCACATGTACAATTCTAGTCTGAGATAGGATGGCTTCTGTACTTTTTGACCTAGGTTCTACATACTCTTATATTTCTGTGAAATTTGCATTGGATCTAGATCTGATTTGTGATATCCGTGATTCCCCTATCCATGTTTCCACCCTGATTAGAGAGTCTGTGATTGTGACTCATGTTTATCGTACTTGTCTTGTGGTATTTGTAGGGTTGCCTACTTGGGTAGATTTGGTTATTCTAGATATGCTATACTTTGATGTTATCTTGGGTATTACATGGTTGTCTCCTTATCACACGGTGTTGAATTATAAGGCTAAGACTGTGGCTCTAGAAATTTTGGGTAAGGATAGGCTAGAGTGAGAAGGGGTGTACATGCCTAAGCCGACCAAAATCATATCATTTGTCTGGGCTAGAAACTAGTGGGGAGAGGGTGTTTGGCCTTTTTGGCTTATCTCTGGGATAAGAGTGTGGAGTCCCCATTGATTGAGTCAGTTCCAGTTGTTTCAGAATTTTAGGAGGTGTTTCTGGTGGATTTTCCTGGTGTGCCTCCGGATAGAGACATTGATTTTTGTATTGACTTGGAGCCAGACACTCGCCTAATTTCCATTCCTCCATACCGCATGGCTCTGGCGGAGTTGAGGGAATTTAAGACTCAGCTTCAGGAACTCTTAGATAAAGGTTTTATCCATCCCAGTGCTTCACCTTGGGGTGCTCTAGTTCTGTTTGAGAAAAACAAGGATGGTAGTATGCAGATGTGCATAGACTACATGCAATTGAACAAGGTTACCATCCGAAAAAAGTACTTTTTACCCCATATAGATGATCTCTTTGACCAGCTACAGGGTGCGTCAGTGTTTTCAAAAATTGACTTAAGATCAGGGTATCATCAGTTAAAGATTAGACTATAGGACATCCCTAAGACTGCCTTTCAAACTCGATATGGGAATTATGAGTTCCTAGTGATATCGTTTGGGTTGACCAATGCACCGACAACATTCATGAGTTTGATGAATGGGGTATTTAAGTCCTATCTGGATTCGTTTGTCAGTGTGTTTATAGATGACATCTTGATCTACTCCAAGAGTAGGGAGGAGCATGTTGAGCATATCCACAATGTGTTGGATATTTTGAGGCACCAGAAGCTTTACGCAAAATTTTCTAAGTGTGGATTTTGGTTGACTTCAGTCGCTTTACTTGGGCATGTAGTGTCAAAAAAAGGAGTGACAATGGATCCCCAGAAGATTAAAGTAGTTAAGAATTGGGCCTGGCCTAGCTCTGTGACTAAGGTGAGGAGTTTTGTGGGGCTTATAGGGTACTACAATAGATTTGTCATGGATTGCGCATCCATCGCTACTCACTTGACAAGGTTACTCAGAAAGAGGTACCATTTCTGTGGGTGGACAAGTGTGAAGAGAGATTTCAAAAGCTCAAGACACTTCTTACCACAACTATCATCCTATCATTGTCGGTTGAAGGTAAGGATTTCTATGTATATTGTGATACTTCACATTCAGGTTTGGGTGTTGTGTTAATGCAGGATAGGAATGTTATAACATATGCCTCTAGGAAGTTGAAACCTCATGAGAAAAATTATCCCACCCACGAATTGGAGTTGGCAGCGGTGGTTTTTGCACTCAAGATTTGGAGACACTATCTGGTGTCAAGTGTGAGGTGTTCACCAATCATTGCAGTCTGCAACATGTTTTTACTCAGAAGGACTTGAGTCTGAGATAGAAGTGGTGGATGGAGTTGTTGAAATATTATGATGTGACCATCCAGTACTATCTGGTAAGGCTAATATGGTGGCAGACGCATTGAGCCAAAAAACAGTCAGCATGGGCAGTTTGACTTGTTTGGAGGTGTTCAAATGACCATTGGCAAGGGAGATTTGGGCTTTAGCATCTAAGTTCATGCAATTGGGCTTCTCAGAAAAGGGTGGAGTGTTGGCCAGTATTGAGGTCAAATCCACATTCATAGAAGAGATAAAGGCCAAGCAGTTTCAGGATTTGCAGTTGAATAAGCTTCGGAGCAAGGTGATATCTAAAGAGTCCAAGGATGCCATGTTGGACTCTAGCAGGGTGTTAAATTTCAAAGGGAGGATTTGTGTCCCTCGGGTTGATGACATAATTCAGAAGGTATTGACAGAGGCTCATGGTTCGCGGTACTCAATTCATCCGGGAATAAACAAGATGTACAGGGATTTGAGGCAATTTTACTGGCGGCCCAAGATGAAAAGGGACATAGCTGATTTCATGTCCAAGTGTCACAATTGCCAGCAGGTTAAGTATGAGAACCAAAGGCCTACAAGAGTACTTCATAGGATGCCCATTCCCAAGTGGAAATGGGAGATGATAGCCATGGATTTTGTGGCGGGTCTTCTCAAGACCTTGGGAAGGTATGATTCTATTTTGGTCATTGTGTACAGGATGACCAAGTCAGCTCATTTCATTTCGATCAGGGTGGACTATAATTCACAACAGCTAGCTAAGATCTATGTAAAAGAGATCATGAGACTGCATGGGGTGCCACTATCCATCATTTCAGATAGGGGTACACAGTTTACCTCTATGTTATGGGTAAGTTACATGAGGAGTTGGGGACTCAACTCATTATCAACATATATTTCCATCCTCAGACTGACGGTCAGTTGGAGAGGATGATCCAGGTTTTGGAAGACATAGTGAGAGCATGTGTGATTGACTTCAGGAGTCATTGGGACCAGTTTCTTCTATTTTATGAGTTCTCAAACAACAATAGCTATCACTCTAGTATCAATATGGCACTATTTGAGGCACTGTATGGGAGGGGGTGTAGATCTCCCATAGGGTGGTTTGAAGTAGGCGATGTAAAGCCTTTGGTCATGGACTTGGCGAGGGAAGCACATGAAAAAGTAAGGGATATTTAGGCCAAGTTGCTAGTGGCCTAAAGCAGGCAGAAGGATTACGCGGATCGCAAGGCAAGAGACATGGATTTTCAGGTTGGTGAGAAAGTACTATTGAAAGTGTCACCAATGAAGGGGGTTATGCATTTCGATAAGAAGGGCAAGCTCAGCCCTCAATTTGTCAGTCTATTTGAGGTTCTCGAAATGGTAGGGCCAGTGGCTTACAGGTTAGCGCTACCGCCCAGTTTATCCGATATCCATCCAATATTCCATGTATACATGTTAAAGCAGTACCATGCGGATGGAGATTACATTATTAAATGGGATGAGGTATTTCTAGATAAGGATCTTCATTATGAAGAGGAACCAGTTGTTATTCTTGATTGAGATGTCTGGAAGTTGAGGACGAAAGAGATCAAATCGGTGAAAGTTCAATGGAAGCATTGTCCGGTTGAGGAAGCCACTTGGGAAACTAAGAAAGACATGCAGTACAAGTACCCTCACTTGTTTGAGGATTCAAGTACTACACTTTCCCTCCTTTATTTCAATATTTTTTGGGTTTGATCGTTCAAGGATGAACGATGGGTAAATTGGTATCTGTTATAATGACAGGGTTCGTCGTTATGGGTAAACTCTTTGTGCCAAGTTTTGGGTTAGAAAACTTCTAGGTTTGGGAGTTGAAAATTCTGGGCTAGACTAGTCTTGGAAGATTTCTGAGCAAGGGATGGTCTAGGGCAATCCGGGTAAGGATTGGGTAATGTGTCTTGTAGTGAGATAGTTCTTCCATTAGCGAAGGCATAGAGAAGTCCGAGGGACTTTTCAAAAGTGAATTCGGGTAAGTAATACTCCTGGTATCAAGGTTGACGTGAAGGGGTTATTCCAGAACGTCAGGGATTTAAGGTGTGTTGTAAAATGGACACTTTTATGGGATTTTCCAAGTTTGTGCCTGTGATGAGCATTGTCACTGCACCATAGCGGTGACTGTTATAGCGGTAAAATATCCACTACAACGAAAGTCAAACTTGGTCAGCACCGCCATAGCGGTAGGTTCTGCCATGACGGTGGTGCTATAGCGGTGTAAATACCATTATAGCGGACTGATTCAGGATTTAATGTAAAAACTTCCCCAAAATGTTATGTTTTTCCTCAACTTCATTTTGGATAAGGGCAGGGAGATTTTAGGCGAGTTCACTATGTTTTGCATCATTTTTCATCCCAAAGGTAAGGATTCTACTCCCCTAACTTAGTACTATAATTCCTACGGAGTAGAATTACTAGTTGTGAACTTGGGGAGAGGTTTGTATTGACCTAGAAATGGTCGAATGCAGGGAAAAAGAGGGATTCTAGGGCGTAAAAGTTCGTGGGTCTTGATTTTCTTGTTGGGTTATGATCATTTAGCCATAATTCTCTAAATGTATCCGTAAAAATGATAGGAATAGGTGAATTAATAGTTGGAAAGTCCGGGAAAGGGTGGAATGATCATTATTTGTCCTGGTGAATAGGGATTTTGTATAATCCAGATATTTTAGGCTAGTTAATTGATTGTAGTTATTGTATGTTTGTTTTTAGACCAAGAACAAGCAAGAACTTCGGAAAATAGAAAGGCTCCAGTTCAATAGACTTATCGAGTAATTCGAGGTAGGTGATGGTTATTGATATTTCCAACATGCAATATGTGTACATATACTATAGCTTAGTATTGTGTGTGTTGTATGCTTAGGTAATGCAGTTATGAATGTCTACTTATCTGGTTATCAGTCTTGTGAAATGAAAACGTTTTCTTGCTTGTTGCTTTACAAATATGCTTTTGTTGATGTTTGTTGATTGATTGGATTTGGTGTGACATTAGGTTGGCTCGGGTACCTCACCTAGTGTAGGTTACTTATCGGTTGGCTCGGGTACCATGTCTTCTATGGGATACTATTTGGTTGGCTCGGGTACCATGCCTGGTACGGGAATTACAAATGGTTGGCTTGGTACCAAGGCTGGTATGGGTTTTCTTTACTTGCATTGGTTGTATTCTTTTGATGGTTCCATGAGTGGGCCGGGTTATATTCTTAAAATGTGATTTCTGCATATGGTCTATGAGAGGTCGGGTGATTATATTTAATTGTGAGGTTGGTCTTGATGTAGATCGGGGTTACATGTTTACACTTAGGTGGTGTTAGGGGACCCCGGGGTGGGTCCATATTATGTAATAAGAATATATGTTATTATTATTGTAGGTTGTCAATGGGTGTCGATTGGTTACATGTGGTTGATAAGCTAGGGAAGAGACTTGTAGTTTAGTTATATTATTGGTTTGTTTACATGTTTCTTGTACTTTACTCAGCTTTAGTTTATTGTGCATATCTTGTTTATATAGAGCTGGCTGATGATCCATTAGTACACGGTGGTTGTGTACTGATTCTGCACTTGCGATTCTTTTTGTGAGTACATGCAATCTTCTTGCGGCTGACTGATAACACTCCAGCGTATTCTCTTATTAGGAGGTATCAATGATCGTTAGAGCAAAACATATTTATAGTTCCCAATGGATGTCGGGGTCAATCCCACAGAGAATTTAGAGTTTAGCCTGGGTGATTGTAAAACAGAGTTTACAATGAGAGTGAGTAATATAAAAAAAGGGGAATTGGGAATCTTTCACAATTTCACAATTCAACAAAATAAAGCAATAAAGTAATGGGGTGTAGAAAACAGAGAGGACGACTAGGGATGTGCATCAAATGGGGCTCGAACATGGGATAGGGTGATTACTTATTCATGCAAATTCATGCTAAACGACATGGGTAACCTTGGTTTTATGTATGGTTATTTATCTCTCGATCAACAACCATATATTCTATAGTCTTAAGTCAAGCACTATTGATTAATCACTAAATAACCAAGCTAATGTTTAGGGAGGTCATACTATTTCTAGCTTTAGACTCTTAAATGGGTAATTCCGTCGATTTGAGCTATTTCTAGCCTCAATCTAAATGGAAGCCCAAGTTCCTACTAACAATTTCATATACAAAGTTATGATCTCCTTTTTCAAGCAAAACCATAACCAAGTAATGAAAATCAATGTTTGCAACTACCAATTTTAGAGTTAAAATATGGTGAAATCACTAGACTCGTGTTAATAAAGCAATTATAAACAAGAATTAGCAACACCCACACCCATTTATCAAGTACCCATCATCAACACATCCCTAGATAAGAGGTTTAGCAACTCATGCTTAAGGAAAGAGATATACTAAATGGGTAATTCAATTTCTCTTCCATTCAAGATAAATTTCTCAATATCCAAGCTCAATTTGTACACAAATGATGGTTCTAAGAATTGGGAAGAAGGAATTTGATGAAACCCTCTTCTTGTTCTTAGAAGGGAAAACTTGTTCACAAAACTAAGAATATTGTTCAAAATTCAGAACTATCAGAACTATTTACAATTGTTCCTAAAATGGGTTTATAAACATTCCCAAAACGTCACATAAATTTGGACAAAATTGCCATTCAGGTGGTGTGCAGCGGGACGTGTGGTTCGCACGTCAGCATGTGCGTGTCACACACCCACTTCAGTGATCTAGTGACTCAGGCCAATTGGGAAGCTTCATGTGAAGTGGGGTGCGGTTCGCATAAGGAATTGTGCGCATCTCATGGCGGCCACACCCCTTAGCAGATCCTTCAGTGAACTTCGAGCTCCATGCGGTGAAAGGTGCATTCCGCATTAAGGCAAGTGCGTGTCGTAGTAGCGCCACATCTCTCAGTAGAATCTTCATCTTGTTTGCTCAATTCACACTTCACTCCTTTTTGACTTTTTTTGGGTCCATTTCCTTGTTCTCTATTTTGATCACAAGCACCTGCATAAATATCAATAAAGGCCATAAGAACCTCTAAATCCCATCAAAACATAGCAATAATTTATGAGTAAAGGCTCAATAAGTCGGTAGATTACCAACTTATCAAACCCCCAAACTTGAACTATTGCTTGTCCTCAAGCAAGATACTCACAAGGTAAGGAATACATTATGCTCTAAAACTCAATTAAGGCACCAAGGACCACTCTATTAAAAAACTATGAAAATGATAAATAAAAAGACTCAAACAAAAGGCTCGACTATTGTGCTCATCTCAATCTGAACCACCACAATATCAAGGCAATTGATCATTTCAAAACCTTTTCAAAAGGGCTTCATTTCTCATTCAAAATCAAGGGACTTTTTCCATTCAAAACAAGCTACGAAGCTTCTTAAGTCATTGGTATGAACCATCAAGGTTTGACTCGAGATTCACCACACAACTTGTCTCATTCATTCCTTTCAATTGAAATAGATACTTCATGTTTCAATTCGAGTGGATGACGCCACTCACCACAAGAGATAATTCTACTCACAATCATGCAATTCACAAAACATAGGGATTATTGAGAACCAAGAAAACTCTAACTCTCTCAAGGAAATTCAAGTGCAAATATGTTGACCCATAGGCTTTCCCTTCATTTAAATCGCCAATAATGTAGGGTGGCCAAGCTCGAAATACCCAAAGACTTGCGGGTTATGATTTTGACTAGGGTTAAGGTGAGGAATGCATTTGGCTCGAGTGACTAAACCACCTCCCTAACACTTTTTCTCATTATTTTGAACACCAATCACATTCTTAATTTTTGACTTCACCTTATTTCTGCCTCACACATCCCAAGATTTTCCCTTTTACATTTGATCATTCCACTTCCTTATAACACCTTTGCTTTGGTAGCACCAAATTTTTCTTTTTATTTTGCTCATTGGATTGAACTTTTTGGAGCAATTTTTCAATTCGACTTAAGGTGATACCTTGAACTTGGAGTGCATGTCTTTTCTTCTCCTCATTGATCACATACACCCCCAAACTTAGGCATTTTCCTATGTTGTCTTTTCATTCCCCCCCCCCCAAAACATAGGCTTTTAGCCTACTTTTCACTTTTAAGAAATTAGGGATGATGGGTGCCAAGATAGAGGTTACAAAAAGGTCAAGGTGTTAAACAAGGTGCCAAAGAACGGTCACAAGCTCAAAGGAGTTCACCAGGGTTGATGTCGAGGGAAGTTATTTGGGTGAAGTGGCTATCAAAAAGGGCCTAAGGTCATTTTTCAAGCTCGGTCACACCTAGAATTTAACCTTGAATCACATTTGGGGAAAGTTCTAGATGACACATACGCACAAGAATCAATGTAAAGACTCGCCACACAAGGCATCATGCAACAAGACTTCTTTCATTAGTCTCAAGATGAATTGGGACAAATGACTTTTGACAAGCTATTCCAAGTTTATTACACACTCGTTTGTGAATCGATCAAGCCAAACCGAGACTGTGCAAGTCATGAAAAGAGAATGCTCTCCTCAAAAATTCATTTACCCTCTTTCCTTTCATTTCCAAAACATCTTGCCAAGAAATATTTTCGGTGGGTCCATTTCGAGACAAGCACATTATAGACTCAAATAAAACTAAACCTTGGCATTTTTCCTTAATAATGTCACCTCTCAATCTATCATACGGAAACACCAACCCAGTTTAATACAAAATAAAAGAGAAGAAAAAGAAAATAAAGAAAAGATTTTTGCTCCTTGGGAAAGAATCGTGGTATTAAAAAAACCCTCAGATGTTATTACTAAACTACTATTAACAAGGCAATAACTAATTTTCGCGCTCATGAATCATTTGAAAAACAAGCCTAGGCATAGGCCCTTAGCGTAATAAAGCACGGGTAGTGAGATAATGGGGCGGGTAAAACTAACCTGGCAACGCAATTAAAATTAAAAATCAAGCCCGGCTAGGGCACAATTAAGCTCAAAAACATAAACATAAAGGCCCGGCAAAGAAAATATCATCACAATCATCCAAAATGTGCCTGATAAGGGCCGAATCAAATCTAGCAAGAGAAACTAAGAATGTCAACAAGGCCCGAAAAGGGCAACTAAAAGCAATAATAATAAGGGGGCACCCCTCCCATCAAAAGAAGCATTTCCCTCAATTTTATAAGCTCAAGCAATGGAAGAGGGGGTGCAACACTCCCTGGAGGACTAGGCCTCATCATTTCTAGTCTGTCCACTAGGACTAACGCCACCCTTTTGGGAGTGCGCATCCATTATGGACTCTTGGAGAACATGCTGAAACTCTGGGTACTGATAATTATCTAGCAAGTCATCCGTATCACTAGGCAATTCAGCCTAATCATCCTCATATGATGCAAACAAATCATCCATGGGCCCTCACATTGGACGGGGCTTAGGCAAGAAGCAAATCTACCGCCTCAACTGGATATTTCCCTTTTGCTTTGGCCATATACTTCTTGAGTTCCTTCACACATCCCATAACATTGTCCACCCTTGTGTAAAGTGAGGTGTTCTTTTCAACCACTCCCTTAATGGCCCTTTTTAAAGCCTCCTCGATCAACCCAGGTAACTTGATTACCAGCGCGTTCAGTTATCTCTCATGATCATAGGTTTTGTCCACCATATGTTGGATCCCACCCTTGGTCAAAGGTCCTCTTGGTGTAGTGGTTGTGGGTGCTTCTGAAGTGACCTTAGAAGGAGAGGAAGCATTTGCTTTGGCATTTGAGTCATCAACCTCAACCTCTATTAATGTCTCTATCCTACGCCTTTTAAAATGAGGTGAATCTCTATCAGTTTTCTTGTCAAGATCTAACACACTAGTGGTGGGGGTAGGAGTGTCACAACTAAAATAAGGAATACCCGTATTTGCTCAATGTTTCCTGATGAGCACAGGGAAAGGAATGCATTATTCTCCCGGTGAGCCTTACTCTTTATCACTAAGGCAACAATCTCACCAAAGCTGACATGGTCCTCTACCATTATTAAGGCTACTAGAATGAACCCATCATGGGTGACTTTTTGGTCGTTCTGAGAGGGTAGAAAGTGGTAGCGAACAAACTCATACCAAAGGCGAGCCTCAAAGTGTAGGAACAGTCATGGAATGTCACCCCTCATAGTGGCCCAAAGAGGTGTGTCAGGAGCAATGATAGGGGCCACCCACTTAAGAGGTTTATGCTTGACATTCATCTTGACCATGAGTGCAGGTGCTGGCTCAATTAGAATGCTCCAATCGACAGTATTGATAGCATCTAGGGTGAGTCAGATTTCCTTGCCACGAACAATGATGGAGTCCAAGGAGGAAAAAGTTTTTGGTCCCCCTTTATAGCCCTTAGCATCTTGCGTGGCTTGGTATGAAGCAAAGAACTGTCAGACTATCTCCTTGTAATAGTCCCTGGGCACCTCTTGAAATGGTGGCCACTGTCAGTGGGAAAAATGTTCAGGGATGTTAGATAGGTTATCCCCCACTGCATCTAGATTAAAACTCTGCTCTGTGTTAAAGGACCTACCCCTGTCACGATCATAGATGGCCATCATGCCTTCAACTCTTGATCGAAGTTTCTCCTCCTATGAAACTTGGGTACGGGAAAATGAGGCTTGTTCCTTCCCCTTCGAGGTTAGATTAGTGAAGGAGAGAGCCGTTGGCCTTCGTAAACTCCGACCGGTGTTGCCCCTGTTAGAAGACATGTTCTGTACATGGAGATTGTGAGTCCAAAAATAACAAAAACAAAAGTTTTTTGTGTTTTTTATCATATGTGAAAGAAAGAGATCAAAAAGAAGTTAACAAACTAAAAAGGATGGAATGCAAAGAAGTAGAAAAACAACGGAGGTGATTGATTGCTTGTGCGGGCCATATGCGAACTAAACTAGCCAGAGTGTGTATGGCTTCACATAAGCTAATAAAACCTTTAGTGATTTCTTCTTTGAGGTGCAAAGCTGATGCATTTCATATAATCCAAGGTGCGCATTGCACCTTGCTTCGCACCTTCTAACAGTAAGCTGGAACCAATTTTTCAACAAGTGCAGTGCCTTGTGCATTCTGTACATCAAGATCCACGCACCACATGCGAAATGTTCAAGAGCATAATTGAAATTTTTGGTTCTTTGTGTTCTTGTGAATTACACGTGTGATTCGCAGAGCAAGATTTGCATGAAACACTTAGCACCAAGAAGTAAACCAAAAATCATTGAGTAAAAGGGCAAACACGATATAACCACAAATTTATCTGGGTACTCAGACTTCCCCCGATTTCATTATCACCATGACAACACAAAATAAGGACTCAACGTCTTCCCTTAAGAAGGACATTACCCCATCTATCATTGGCGGCGTGAAGCCCTCAATTGCAATAATTAGGCACAAAACTTCAACAATCTAATGCTACTTTCCAGCACAAGATCATATACCCAACAAAAAATTTCAACAAAGAATATGGGTATACGACTAGCAATAATTTTCAGCCCAAACAACAATTCTCGAATAAACCTCATGAACAATGATGATTTTCCCTTAAGAATGACGTCACTCCATCAATCATGGGGCCAAATCATGCATCAATTATAAGTGGGTTACTTAGCCTTCACCCTAAACACAATTTTTCAAGGCGTAAAACTACTACAATCAACATGCATTATCCCAATATCAAGTTCTACCAAGATGATTCTAAGTAAAATCCACAATTAAATTCTAAATTGGGGACCCCAAAAATTTCAGATATAACCCAAAATCAACATGGCAATACTAAAGAGCATGCTTCACATTATGAGTTCCCAATCAACATAAAAACATGTATTAAACATCCAGGAACTTACCATAAGTGAAGATTGAATGAGGAAAAGAAATTTTTTAACCTTTTGGAGAGCAACAATATGACCTAACAACTTGCCCGGAGAACAAATGACAGAGATGAGTGGTGAAGTGGTGGAGAAGTTTGGGTGAGAAGAGGAGAAGATTTTAGGGAAGTTTGAGGGATTTGTGGGAGGCTTTAGGAGAGAATTTGAGAAGTTATAGGAGAGAATGTGGAAGAAGAGGAGAATGGTGGTGGATTTAAAGTTGAAAAGAAGAAGAAATTTGGCCTGGTCAATCAACGGGTTAGGTCAATTAAAAATTTGAATTTTACCTTGGCATGCCGCGATGTGCGATTCACACCCACCTTGGTGTGGACCACATGTCATTTCACACTTCACCCTTTATGCCCTGAATTTGGCCCAGGCCTCTGCCTCATCATGCGACAGAGGTGCGACGCATATTTGGGGTCGTGCAGACCACACAGCCCAGCGCACATCACCTCTAATTTCTATTTTTCTTCCTAGCTTTATGATTTGTCATGCGTTGGGTTGTGCAACGCGCACAATGGCTTATGCAAACTGCACGGTCCTCCACACGACTTCTTTTTGCCCTGTTTTTCCACTTGTTCATTCCTCTACTCTTTGTATTCCTAAAACACACCAAAAACAACAACAAAGGTAAAGAAAATCAAAGTACAGACACTTGAGTTGCTTCCCAAGAAACGCTTGATTTAACGTTGCGCTTCGACGATAGTCCATCAACCTAGTCGTTTTTAGATATCATGTCAATATGGTTGGCGTGGCTCCACCCCAAGAAGGGGAATTCCTCCTTCAACGACCTCAACACATCATCATGTTGCTGACTTGGAAACTCTTCAACTTTGGGCAAGTTGCCCATTTCATAATCCTCAAGGGCATGATCAAGATTTCCCTCAACACCAATCACCGAGATTACCCGCAACTCATCTGGGGGTTGTGTAGGTTGGAAGACGTTGAATATTACCACTTCACTTCCAACTCGAAATTTAAGCTCACCAAGTTCAACATCCATGAGACTCCCCATGGATAATAATGGTCTCCCTAAGATGATAGGCACCTCAATATCAACTTCACAATCTAAGATCATGAAGTTCGCTGGGAGAATGAACTTGTAAACCTTCACCAATACGTCGAATAGGATTCCTACCGGATGCTTAATGGACCGATTAGCTATGAGAAGTATCATTGATGTAGGTTTTGGTGTACCTAATTCTAACTTCTTGAAGATCACTAAGGGCATTAGATTAATTCTTTCCCCTAGATCACTTAAGACTTTATAGAACACAAAGAGCCCAATAGTACATGGTATGGTGAATGCACCAGGATCGTCTTGCTTTATAGAAATATTACTTATCATCATAGTGCTGCAGCTGTGTGATATCTCAATGGTTCCCACATCAACGATCTTATTTTTCTTAAGAAACTCCTTCATAAACTTACATACCCCGACATTTGTGTCAAGGCATCAACCAAAGGAAGATTTATCGAAAGCTTGCTAAACATGCCAACAAAATTGTTAAATTTATGCTCCTCCTTCTTTTTGTTAAGCCTTTGAGGGTATGGAGGAGGTCCCTTGGGTATCGTGGTCGGCACACTTTGCAAAAGAGGGGGATCCTCCTCAACATCAATAGAAACTTGGGGAGGATATTTAGCCTCCTCCATCTCTTCATCAACATCAACACTTACCGGGGCATTGAGTGCACCATACTTCACTGCAACCCCCGGTTCTACAACATCACTATCACGCACCATCTCGTGTCCTTTATCATTTGGATCAATGACGGCTTCAACAACATGTTTCTTTTCCATAACCACTGATTCCTGAATAATCTCTCTTACCACTCCACTTTTTCTCCCACTCCTAGTGACAATCGCCATGACATGAGCATCATTCTTAAGATTTGTGGTGGTGTCACTATGTAGTGTTCCTTTCAATGTCAAGTTCATTTGGGAGGAGAGGTGATTCATTTGGGATTCAAGATGTTTAATTGAAGCCGAATGAGAGCTCACAGTTTGATGAAATGTATACACTTCACTTTTAAGCTCACTAACCCCGGTGTTTATCATCTCCAGTTTCTTCAAAACCAAGGATAACATGTCCTCTATCTTTGAATGACCGGGATTGCTTGTGGTGGGTTGGTACAAGGAATTCGATTTATTTGGAGGCACATATGGGTTTGAACTCTGGTGGTTGTATCTATCACCATCCTTGTCTCGGTCTCTCTAATTGCCATCTCTATCCTTTTCCTTTTTCAAACCTTGATTCTCATCCCTTGGGCGATAATACCAGGGACGAGAACCCACTGACAAACAACAAAGTTTTCCATCCACTATGGACAATGGCTCGTCATCACTAGCCTTTATCTATGGTGTACTCTCAACATTCACTGTCTTAGCACCACCTGCCCCCATCATGTGCTTGACAAGCAAGTCTATTTGTGTCATCATTTTTGCCATGGTCTCATCCCTCTCTTCATCCTTCCTCCTCATCTCATTTGTTAAGATCGATGTAGTCACTCCCGAGGTTGGAATTGCGCCTCCCTTGTGTGCCAAGCTTGGTTAGTCTTGGTCATTTTCTCAAGAAGGGCCGAGACAACAGGAAATTGGAGATCCATGAAGGTACCGCCACCAAGATTGTTGGCCACATATTTATTCATTGAGTTCAAGGATCTAAAGAAGCTTTTCAATAAGACATGGTCCGGTAAACTACAGTTAGGACACAACGCTAGCTTCTTTTTAAATCTCAACCATGCCTCATGTAGAGGCTCCTCGAGAAGTTGGTAATCTCATCCCTTGGCTATATCATACGCGATGGAGGGAAGTATCTAGTTGTAAAGGCATCCACCAATTCATTCCAAGAGGTAATGGACCCATCCGGCAATTCCTCCAACCATGTCATGGCTTCCCCAGTTAGAGAGAAGGGGAATAGGCATAATCAAACAGATTCTTGGGAGATATTTTGGAATATGACCTGTTGGCATATCTCCACAAAATTGTGGATGTATCGGTTAGCATATTCGTGGGAAGCTCCTCCAAACATACCCTTCATTTGGATCAAATGGATCATTATGCTAGTAACGTGAAATACCACATTTCCTACCATGGGGGGTAGGAAAATTGCACCTACTTCCATTTGTATGACAGGCTCAGCAACTTCTGCGTCCATGTAGCCTCCGTTAACACTATCATCGTCACCTACCTCTCTCATGGACTAGCCTGCTCAATCACAACACAAAAAACAAACAAAGTAAAATGAAACAATACACTCTCAAGGTGATTTCAAATCTATAATCAAAAAGGCTAAACAACTTAATTCCCCGGCAATGGCATCATTTTTGATAATGCTCAAGCGTACTCTCCTATTAGGAGGTATCGACGATCGTTAGAGCAAAACACATTTATAGTTCCCAATGGATATCGGGGTCAATCCCATAGAGAATTTAGAGTTTAGCCTAGGTGATTGTAAAATAGAGTTCACAACGAGAGTGAGTAATATAAAAAAGAGGTGAATTGGGAATTTGTCACATTTAGCAATTCAACAAAATAAAGCAATAAAGTTATATGGGGTGTAGACAATAAAGAGGATAACTAGGGTTGTGCGTCAAATGGGACTCGAACATTGGATAGGGTGATTGCTTATTCATGCAAATTCATGCTAACCGATATGGGTAACCTTGGTTTTAAGTATGGTTATTTATCTCTCGATCAACAACCATATATTCAATAGTCTCAAGTTAAGCACTATTGATTAATCACTAAACAACCAAGCTAATATTTAGGGAGGTCATACTATTTCTAGCTTTAGACTCTTAAATGGGTAATTTCGTCGATTTGAGCTATTTCTAGCCTCAATCTAAATGGAAGCCGAAGTTTCTACTAGCAATTTCACATCCGAAGTTATGATCTCATCTTTCAAGCAAAACCATAACAAAGTAAGGAAAACCAATGTTTTGAACTACCAATTTTAGAGTTATAATATGGTGAAATCACTAGACCCGTGTCAATAAAGCAATTATAAATAATAATTCGCAACACCCACACCTATTTATCGAGTAACCATTATCAACACATCCCTAGATAAGAGGTTTAGCTACTCATGCTTAAGGAAAGAAATATACCAAATGTGTAATTCAATATCCCTTTTATTCAAGCTAAATTTCTCAATATCCAAGCTCAATTTATACACAAATGGTGGTTCTAAGAATTAGAAAGAAGGAATTTGATGAAACCCTCTTCTTGTTCTTAGAAGGGAAAACTTTTTCACAAAGCTAAGAATATTGTTCAAAATTTACAACTATTAGAACTATTTATAATTGAGCCTAAAATGGGTTTATAAACATTCCCAAAACATCACATAAATTTGGACAAAATTTCCCTTTGGGTGGCGTGCAGAGCGATGTGCCATTTGCACGTCAGCATGTGTATGTTGCACACCCTCTTCAGTGATCCAGCGACTCAGGACAATTGGGAATCTTCATGAAAGTGGGGTCCGGTTTGCACAAGGAATTGTTTGCATCGCACAATGACCGCACCCCTTAGCAGATCCGTCAGTGAACTTCGAGCTCCATATGGTGGAAGGTGCATTCCGTAACAAGGCAAGTGCGTGTCACAGGAGCGCCATATCTATCAACAGAATCTTTGTCTTGTTTACTCACTTCACACTTCACTCCTTTATGGCTCTTCTTGGGTCCATTTCCTTATTTTCTATCTTTGATCACAACCACCTGCATAGACATCAATAAAGGCCATAAGAACCTCTAAATCTCATCAAAAAGTTGCAATAATTTATGAGTAAAGGCTCAATAAGTTGGTAGATTACCGACTTATCACTAACGCGTGACTTCACTTATAATTCTAGCGGTTACAAATCTCAAGGGTGAGCTGCTTTGGTCGAGCTACCTTATTTTTTTCTTTTAGTTGTAGCCTACTTATTTCTGCTTAAACTCTATTTTGCTTTTGGGGTTTCATCCCCATACTCTAGATTTGGTAGATATTTTGGTACGGTGACTTTCAGGTTTTAGGGTGGATTTCCATAGTTTTTTTAGTATCTGAATGGATTTTGAATGTTAGTTTTTTTATGAACTAGTTTTAAGCTGTTAGTATTGCTAAGTGGTTGGTTCGGTCATCCGGGGGCTTGTGTGGGTGCCACTCATGGTGGGTTGGGTCGTGATAGACCCCAGGTGCGTTCTTTATTCCTTCACCTATGTTTCGTGATGTATATTTCTACTAGCTAGCCTCGTATGTTGTTTTCTTCTTGTATCCTTCTGTGCTAGCTTCCGTGTACTTATTTGTTATTTCTGTGACTACTTGATTCTTTTCTGCTACATTACTGCTCTTATATCTTATATGCGCCCAGTCGACCTATGATACCTACTGGGTACTCATTGCTTATAAATTAGTGCTCATACTACACTCTGCATCTTCCTGGTGCAGATCCTAGTGTGGGCCATCACTGCTAATCCATTGGTGACTCGTGCAGGCCGATCTTTTGGACTATCCAAGGCTGAGGGTGAATATCTTCACCAAAATGACTTATCTTCCAAAACAACCTCAATCTACCTTGAATCTATTAAAATAAGTTCTACATGTGAATATGAGTCTATCGATACCCATATTGTTATACTTATATTCCAGGTTCAAAAAGTCAACCCAAAAGTCAACCCAAAAGTCAACCTCAAGCCTACAAGGTCAAAACTAGTATTTAATTTTAAAATCACATTACCCATAACTTATGGAGTTAAAATATGAAATTTTGCTGATTCGTTAGTGACTCGTACGGGATGATCTTTTGGACTATCCGAGGCTAAGGGTGAGCTCTTGACGACCGGGGCTTAGCTTTTAGCTCATCCTTTGTATCTTGTACTCTTTTCGCTATTCAGAGACAGATGTGTATATTATTTTGGATCCTTTGTACTCTGTTGATGTAGTTCTGGCTCTTATACTATGATACCGGGTTTTGGGCATGGTTTAGCTTTCGCTTACGCATTCCTATTATTTATATTTCTATCTTATTTCCCTTGATTCTGCTTATATATGATTCTTTCGCTTGCTTATTGGCTAGTAGCCCATTACTAACCAACCCAAATATGCAATGAAGAAAAGCCAAATTAAGAGAAGAAAAGAAGAAAGGGCGTTCTGATTAGGACATGCAGATGGACATGCATGCAGCAAGTTGGTACCTGCATTTTGCAGGTATGACGTATGAAGAAAGAAAGACATTGGATGCCTTATGGACACCTGCGTCCTGTAAGTTATCATATGCATGCGGCCATAGGTGCCAATGCAGGAAAAACACAAGTGGATTGAGAGGCAAAATCATCCAGAATTCATTAGCGTATTTGGGAAGCTTCTAATGACCTTTTTGGAACATGTGCAAGGAATATTACACCTAGAATTTGCCTATTTTGTATATTGTGAAGAGTACACTTGAGGAGTACAACTCTCAACATCTTCTTCTTCTAAAATTGTGAAAACACCATTTTTAAAAAAATGGTATTAATATCTTGGAATTGATACCATTTTTCAACGTTAAAAAATCTTGGAATTGATATTAATTTCTCATGATGAATAAATTTGAGGAACTCCATTATGGTATAATTTCTCTTTCTTTTAATATGAGTAGCTAGTTTCTCTTCCAGGGGTGTGTATAAATGATGGGTGTTTAGTATTGGGTATTGACTATTTATTCATAGAATTGATTATAAAATAAGGATCTATTGAATTTTTTGAGTTTTAATCTAATAATCAATGGTTGCAAATATTATTTGAGTCCTCTAATTTCACTTTTGCTTGAGAGAGGAAAGTGGAATTTGGTAAGGATTCAATAGTGGGGATTTAGAGATAAAACATCATCTAAATGCTAGATCTAGAGATAGTTTAAGTCTACCCAAGTAATTGTTTGGTTGATTACGATTATGGTTTTTGGGTTCAAGAGACCAAAATAGACACGCACATGAGTTGAGAAACTTTGAGTGTAGCTAAAACCAATGTTATCCATGCTATAATTTGTTCTAAGGCATCTAGTTAATACCTATCAAAGCTACTCCCCTTCAAATGCACACCCCTAGATTCTCTAATCTTGATACCAACAATCGTGTTACATCATTATCTTTGCAAACTCAATTGATTACTTGTTTAAACCAATTCCCCCATTTTACTTTATTGTCTTATGCAATACACTTACTTGTGTGATTCGATTTACAAAACTTGGTAAATATAATATCCTATCTCTGTGGAAAATTGACCCCGACCTCTTGTTGGGAACTTGTTTTGAAAACGACCATTTTCACCTTCTAAATTGGAGAGTGATTTTGGACATTACCAAAAATTGCGCCATTGCCGGGGATTGGAAATTGATTTCCATCTTTTATTTGTTGATTCACATTTGTGTGGCCTCTTGTTTTTCTTTTACTTTATTTGTTATTTTTGTTGTTTAAATAGGTGAGCCATGAGCCAAGCTAGCTTCTACGCTAGTGTTGGTGACCATATTAATGATAATGATACAACAGGTCAAGGTGAAGTGGGTAGAACCATTCGCCTACCTCCTATGGTAGGGAATGTAATTTTCCATGTCACTAATACTATGCTTCACCTACTATATATAAAGGGCTAATAGCCATATTCAGAACTTTGTTGATATCTGTCAACTATTTAACATGGCCAACATTAGCCAAGAGTCCATACGATTGAGGTTATTTGCCTTTTCCCTTATGGGAGAAGCAACAATTTGTCTTGAAGAGCTCCTAGTTGGTACAATTTCATCTTGGGACAAGTTGCTCAATACCTTCCTTGATATATTTTTTCCTCTTATACAACATATTACAATTGAAGGGCTAAATCACTAGTTTCACACAAATGCGTGGTGAGCCCCTCCATGATACATGGCTAAGATTTAAAAGGAGAGCGAAAAAATTCCCAACGCATAGCCTTCCAAATGATATTCTACTTTAACACTTCTATCGCTCGTTAGATTCTATCAACAAGTCCTTTGTTGATAACCTAGTTGGAGGTTCTTTCATGGACCAAACATTTGAGTTTCCTAAGGCCTTGCTTAATATGTTGATTAGAACAAATCGTGCTTGGAACACTTGGGGAGCCGAGGTGGAAATAGGTGCCACCTCCATTAATATGTTTGAGGATTTGAGGGAGAAAGATGAAGGAAAAGATAAGAAAATGGCGACTATCATGTCACACTTTGAGGTGCTTACTAAGCATGTAGTGAAAACAAATGTAAGGAGTGTGAACACCATAGGTGTATATGAAGGAGAGGAGCTAGTCACTGATAAGGTTTATTTCCTCAATGATGAAGAAGTTACTTTTGTTGCAAACCAAAGTATGGGTTTCCATCGTAGTCTTCAAGGAGCAAGTCAAGGGTCTTGGATACATGGACATTAGAATCAAGGTCGGATCTATAAGCATGATGAAATTTGGCAAAATCAGGAGAAAGAAGAGTCCCCATGGGCTAAAATTGAGGTAATTATTGAAAGTGTACTATTGAATATGGAGTTAACTAACATTGGAATCCGTGAAATAAAAAGTGAAGTTTTATCCGTCACTCAAATCGTAAAGTCTCATGCAATCTCGATTCGGAAACATGAAGAGAGAATGAACTTAATGGATGCCCAAATTGAACCAAAGGTGGATGCAAAAAAGAAGGGTATAATGATGCAAGATGACTCCATAAGGTTTGAGGACAATAGGCATTGTAGAGCTATCATGACTAGAAGTGGCAAGACCCTTGGAAATGTAACTAAGAATGTTGATGATGAGGTTATGGTGGATCATTCAAATGTGGTTGAAAATGGTATGAGGGATGCATCCTCCAATCCAACTCCTCATAGATCCATGTTTATAATGAAATAATAGATAGGATCCCCAAGATCTATAAACCATTTCCAAAATTACCACCTCCATTGCCCCAAAGGTTGATGCAAAAGAAAGAAGATGCTCAATATAGTAAGTTCCATGACCTAATAAAACAACTCTCGATTAATATTCCATTGGTAGAAGCCCTAAAAAATGTTGGGGTATGCTAAATTCATTAAGAAATTTCTTACTCAAAAGAAATATTTAGAAGTGGGGATGGTTGAATCATCATATTAATGCAGCACAATCATGAATAGCAACTTGGTAGCAAAACAAGAGGATCATGGTCCTTTCACCATTCCTTGTATAATTGACTTGCACGACTTTCCACAAGCGTGGTGCGATTTGGGAGCTAGTATCAACCTCATGCCTCTTGCTATATTTTACAAGTTGGGGCTTGGAACTCTTAGGCCTACAAAGATGAGGTTACTTATGGCAGACCGGTCCATTAAAAGGCCGGGGGGTATTTTGTATGACATTCTAGTGAAGGTGGATTGATTTGTGTTCCCCGTTGACTTTATGGTGTTGAATTGTGCAGTGGATGTTGAGGTGCCGATCATATTAGGGCACCCATTCTTGGCTATCGGGTGTACTTTGGTTGATGTGAAGAAAGGTGAACTCAAGTTTTGGGTGAATGAAGAAGAGGTTACTTTTAATGTAAGAAAGTCAATGAGACATGCGAATGACTTGTAACTGATATCCGTACTTGATAACATCAATTAGAGTGTGGAACGCACCTCAGAAGTATCATTCTTTAGAGAGTCCTTAGCAGCCATACTATTAAATTATGATGGTGCTAATATTTAAGATTATGATGAGGTGTGTGTTTCTTTGATAGGGTTGGGATCTTACACCTACCCCCCAAAGAAGCTTGACCTCGACTTAAAGAACTGTCAAACTCCACCCTCTAAGATATTGATTCTTGAACCTCTAGAATTAGAGTTTAAGCCTCTACCATCACATTTAAAATATCCATATCTTTGAGCAAATAACATGCTCTCGATAATTATCTCTATCAAATTCGATGATGATAAAGTGGAAGCTTTATTATCGGTATTGAGAAATCATATCCGGGCAATTGGGTGGATGATAGATGATATCATCGGCATTCCTCTGGGTATTTGCATTCATAAGATCAATCTCCAAGAAAATTGTACTCCATCCATTGAGCATCAATGAAGGTTAAACCCACCATGCAAGAGGTAATGTAGAAGTAGTCATTAAATGGTTGGACGCGGGGGTGGTCTTCCCAATTTCAGATAGTACTTCGGTAAGTCTGGTCCAATGTGTACCAAAGAAAGGGGGATCACAAAAATCCCAAATGAGAAATATGAATTGATAGCCCTACGACTGGTGATCGGTTGGAGGGTGGGTATGTATGGACTATTGAAAGTTAAACTCATGGACCGAGAAAGATCATGTCCCCCTTTTGTTCATGGTTTAGATGCTTGAAAGTCTAGCTGGGAATGGTTATAATTGATTCATAGATGGGTATTCAGGGTATAATCAGATCTCAATTGCTCCGTAGGATCAAGATAAAACTACCTTCACTTGCCAAAATGGAACCTTCAGTTTTAAGAGGATGGTATTCGGGCTTTGCAACACCCCTGTGACATTTCAAAGATGCATGATGTCTATATTCTCAGACATGGTTGAGTACTCCATCAAAATCTTTATGTTTAATTTCTCCGTGGTCGGAGATTCATTTGATGATTGCTTGGCACACCTAACCAATGTTTTGAAATATTGTGAGGAAACAAATTATATTTTGAATTGGAAAAAGTATCACTTCATGGTAAATGAAGGTATTGTATTAGGGAACAAAATATCATAGAAACTAATTTAAGTAGATCAAGAAAAAATTGAAGTTATTTCAAAATTACCTCCACCAAAAACCATTAAAGGGGTACAGAGCTTCTTACGCCATGCGGGTTATAGAAGGTTCATATAGAAGGTTCATCAAAGATTCTTCAAAGGTGGCTCGTCCCTTGTGTAAATTGTTGGAGAAGGAATATAAATTTGACTTTGATGATGATTGTATGGAAGCATTTCTTTGCTTGAAGGAGCCCCTCACATCCGCCCCTATCATTATGGCCCCTAATTGGTCAAAACCGTTCGAATTGATGTGTGATGCTAGATGAGTTGCCTTAGGGGATGTACTTAGCCAACAAAAAGACAATGTTCCACCAAGTATACTCTGCTAGCAAGACCTTGGATGCAGCTCAAACAAATTACAAGATGATGGAGCAAAACTTGCTTGCGGTTGTATTTTCTTTTGAGAAGTTCTAAGCATATTTATTAGGAACTAAGGTTGTGGTACGCACGGATCATGCAACAATTTGATCTAATTTTCAAGAAGGATGCTAAGCCTAGGCTGATTCGATGGGTTCTATTATTGCAAGAGTTTGACTTTTAGGTGAAGGATCGCCCAGGTTGTGAAAATCAGGTTGTAGACCATCTCTCTAGAATGGAGGAAGAAGGAAGACCAGTGGGGGACCTCGAGATACCTGATGCATTCCCTGATGAGTATATTTTGGCAGCATCTCATAATCTAATCCCGTGGTTTGCTTATCTTTCAATTTTTTGGCTAGTGATGTTATGCCCGAAGGTCTGACCTTCCACCAAAAAAAGAATAAGTTTTTGCACGATGTTCGGAAATTTTATTGGGATGAGCCTTACCTTTTTTGTATCTGTGCTGATGGCATAATGCGCTGATGTGTGTTAGAAGTGGAAATGAGGCCTCTTCTTGAGGCATGTCACTCTTCGCTCGTTGGAGGTCACCAGTATGTGAACAACTTCAAAGTCCTATAATATGGGTTCTAATGGCCTACCATTCACCAAGATGCCCACGATTTTTCAAGCATTATGATTAGTGCCAACTTCATGGGCTCATCTCTCAGCGTCATGAACTCTCCTTAACTCCTATCTTAGAAGTTGAGCTATTTGATGTATAAGGAATAGACTTCATGAGACCTTTTGTGAGTTCTTATAGGAATACATATATTTTGGTGGCTGTAGACTATGTGTCTAAGTGGGTGGTAGCCGTGGCATTTCCTAACAATGAGGGGAAAATTATGATTGTGTTTCTTAAGAAACATATCTTCTCAAGGTTTGACACCCCTCATGCTATCATTAGTGACGAGGGATCCCATTTTTGAAATCATATGTTTAGCTTGTTGCTTGAGAAGTATGGGTGAAGCATAAGGTTGCCACTCTGTACCACCCCCAAATGGGTGGTCAAATGGAGGTGTCCAATCGGGAGATCAAATCTATTTTATCAAAGACCGTAAATACTAATAGAACCAATTGGGAAAGGAAGTTGGATGATGCGTTAAGGGATTATCAGACCTGTAACACCCCAAGAATTCTAAGCTAAGACCTAAACTATTTTCATGAGTGTAATGATCAATTCACTAGTGTGGAAAGTGCTTTGGATGCGAATTATGTTCATAAGAAACTCCTACAAGCAAGTTAAGTTGAAAGCACTCCAATCAAAGAAGTTTTCTTGTAAGACTAAACTAGGGTCAACTTCAAACAACTATTACTCCTAGAATATAGGGAGTTAGATGGCCTAGTACCCACCAAATTAAAGGCCTTTGAGTCTTCTTTCAACGTCATTGACCACGCATTAACCCAAGTTCGGAGTAAAAGTTATGGGTATTTTACTGCAGCACTATCAGTTTTTACGAACGGGATGACAACCCGTAGAACAGAACCACGGTTCATACTGTGACTCATGAAAAAAGACCTGAAACTTAGAATTTTTACCTTCGAAATGACGGGTTGGTCCACGACCCATAGACCAAAACCACGTTCCATAGTATGACCCATAGATTGTCAATTTTTAGCCTTTTTTCCAAGTTTCCATGGGTGACTTCACGAATAATCATTTCAAACGACGATCCATCCTATAACTCATGGACTCACCTTTAAAGAACCCCCACAACTCAAGGACAGAACCACGACTTAGTCGATGGTCCATCATTCAGAACCATGGTCCGTCGACCAATCCGTGGTTCGATGTTCCTAAAATTTTAGCAATTTTTGATTTAGTTTCCTAGGGGTATTTAAGACCATTTCTTCTTCTTTTAGCTCCGACTATTAATAGTTTTAGGCTTATTTTATTAAGTAAAATACCTCAAAACTATCAGATTTCCTCGTTCTTTCTCTCAAATCCGTTTCAAAGAAGAAAAGAGCATTTTTCTCACAAGTTCAGACCTAGGGCTTCTCCTCCAACCTTCGATTTCAGGTTTCTCTGCTAGGATTATCATCCACCAGGTATGTGGGATGTCAATGAGGGTTCCCTTTCACCCTCATTCCCAAAGTCTCAGATTTCCATATGATTTTACAAGTTATGATTTCTGGGGTTCTTACCCAAACATGTGTTTTGCTATGTGTCACGATCCGATTTCTCAGGTCATGATGGCACCTACAACCCCCAAGTAGGCGAACCAATCCTCGTAGACAAGAATGATTAGTAATGGGCTACTACCTAACCAAAATGCACAATAAGCAAAAATAAGCGGAAGCATAATGTAAAAGTAGACAAAGCAGGAGCAACACCCAAATATATACATAAAGGAAGCTACACCAACCCCAAAACTTGGTATCGATAGTACAGAAGCTCCTAAGAGAGTACAAGTACAAGAAGTAACAAAATACAATACAAGTTTGTCTCCAAAAATATAAGGAGTAACAGATACAGATGATGAGATGTGGTTAAGCCCCGACCGCCAGGCGCTCATCCTAGTCTCGAATATCCATAAAATCTGCACAAGTCTCCAACGCGATCAACGGCGAAAGCTCAATTAATATCTGCACAATTAAGTGCAAACGTGTAGTATGAGCACCAAAACAATGGGTACTCTGAAGGTATCATTGGCCGACTGAGCGCATATAAAATATAAAAGCAGTAACAAGCAGAATACAAGAAGGCAGTCACAAAAGCTAAGAAGAAGAACAAGGAAACTAGCACATGAGTAATCAACCAAAGGTTACAAGTAGAACATGCTAGCACAAAAGATATACATACACGAAAACACAGGTGTAAAAAGGAAGGAAGGACGCACCTGGGATCCTTGCAACAACAATATATATAAAGAGAATTTTTAAGAGATGGGCAGTATACCGGTAACCTCAAAATAACGGGAACGAAGGAAACCAAACCAACAATCGATCTAGAAATCTCATACTAACATAAATAAGCCCAAGATAACAATTACCAAGATAACATGGCCGTAAACAACTCACAAGTGAAGCCTAAGATGGAATAACTAACCCAACAGTATTCAGAACTACTACTCAAGCCAAGATAAGGTAGGAATCAAGAACCCCACAATAGCTCATAAAGCTACTTAATCAGCACCTCAGTAAGATGGGACCCACTAGACCCTCAATAAACTCAGCCCCAAGAATGGTGCCTCAACAGGCTAGAAACTGCTAATCCACAAGAACCAAAAGCCATGACAAACTCTAAATAAAGACAGGAGTATATATAATCTACCTACAGTCCCAACGGCCACCCATACAACCGAGGAACACATCAAGTGAAAACAAACCCTCCGGCCGCCCATATAACTAGAGCGTACACTGAACACATAGCAAACAAGGGTGGAATCCGAGTTAAATATGCATGATGATGATATGATGGAACCGATAATAGTACCTTTGTATGCACCTCCCCCATCACGCCCGGTGCATCGGCAGAAGGACCCATGGTGGGTCGTGCCCGCTATACCTCATCCTACATCGTATACCCCTCCTCCGGCAAGGTCCTGGAATGGCAGGGCCCATGGAGGTCCCTGACCACATACAGTAACGACCACAAAATCTCAAAGAATCAGAACCTCAAAGTACATGCCCAGAATCAAACCGGTGTACAACAGTAGTAGTAATCTCAAAAGACCCTGTCAGAGGGTGCCCGAAGTAATACTTGGGTCTAAATCAGTGATCAAAGTCTCAATAACCCTCTCACAGGGTACCCGAGTTTAAAAATGTAGTAAATCAAGTCTAGTGCTCTACCCAGTAGACACTAGTATCATAATAAAATCAAGTCTGGTGCTCTGCCCGGCAGAGACTAGTACCAGTAATAAAATCAGTTCGAAATCATCAAAAATCCCCTTTTCTATCATCAACCGTACAAAAAATGGGCCCCCGAGGCCAGGCAAGTTTAGGAAAACCATATGTAGTGGCTCGCAGCCAAAACTGTAGTAAAACGTGCAGGGAAAAACCTTTTTCATGGATGATATGCTCGCACACAAATATAAATTGGCTCAACGGCTGACAAAAATTCCTATCAACCCTGCACAGGCCCAACAACTACACAGCAGACATAACCAGCCTAAAATGATATCTATATGTCTAGGACATCACGTACATTCAAAAATAACCCACAATCTATGTTCCAGAGTCAATACAAGGCCGCCCAGGACCACAATGGTAATATACAGTACTACGCAAACACTCCAAACAACATATGAAATAAACGAATGAAAAAAGCGGACAAGGTCTGGGGTACCAACCTATAACATCCCACCCAAGGATGCTAATTAATGAGTTTTAGCTTATATACGCAGAGTCTAGGTGGGGGAAAGCCATAACCTACGTGTCGTCCGATGAATAACTATGGGGACGGCGTTGTCTGGACTTGAACTGCTCCCGAAAGCTCAAATTCGCCAAAGTAGTATCAAAATAGTAATTTATATGTCAAAACAAGACTAACAATACCCATAATACCATAAACAAAATCGTGTCGAAATCCGGGTGCCCAATGGGCCCATGGGCCCCTCAACCCAAAATCGAAAATGAAAAACACACTTGTGTTCTTACCATCCTCGGAGCGCATGCCCAAAAATTGAGCGAAAACGGTCAATAAATGGGGCTCCAAACAGCCCTCTCAAGTCAAGAATTAAAGATGGAATTTCCAAGAAATGATACGGAAGTTGGGAAAGAATTACCTACCACAATGATGGAATTCCGGCCCAAATGATGAATTCTTCACCCTCACGAGCATGCACCAGCTGCAGGGACAGAATTTACACAAGAATTCTCAAGATTGGAAGAAGGCAAAAATGGAGGAATTTAGGAAATCCAAGGGAAGAAGAATCTTACCAAGAGACGAAGGGCAACGGAAAATCCACGAACAATCAACTCCCCAATGTTTGGAATCGATTTAGAGCAATTTGGTAGAGAGTAAGTAGAGTTTAGAGTGAGAAAGGATGGGAGAAGTGGCTGGAAAAATGACTTCCAGTACTTTATAGTTGCTGACCGCAGACTAGCACCATTGGCGCTAAAAGAGTTCCATCGCGCAGGAGGCAGGCAGGCACCTCGATGCTAACGCGCTGGAGGGGTGCGATCGTGCAGGCACGCGAGCGGGCACTTGAGTGCTATCGCGCTGGCATGGCGCCATCGGTGTTGTTGGCACACACAGGCTTGCGCGATCGTGCTGCCTGGGTGCCATTGGCGCTAAAGGCCCTGCTTGCAGTAAAAACCAGCAAAACTAAGAAACTCTGACGGGGAATTCTGGGCACAATTAGAACCCGATACTAAAAAAAAAGCTATTAGAGTGGAAACGACATTCCGGACTCAACAGAATCGACAAAACATCCATACGAGGTTGTCTCGGAGAAATGTTGACTCAAGTAAACACCTATCACAACCAACCGAACACCCAAAATGAGTCCAGCTCACCCAGGACCTGAACAAACCACCTACCTAACCCAATGTCATGACCCGATTTCTCAAGTCATGATGGCACCTACAATCCTCAGTAGGCGAACCAATTTCCGTAGCCCAGAACGGTTAGTAATGGGCTACTACCTAACCAAAATACACCAGCAAGCAGAAATAAGCCAAAGCAAAACTCGAATATAAATACATAAAGAAAACTACACCAATCCCAAGACTTGGTATTAATAGTACAAAAGCTTCTAATAGGATACAAGTGCTAGTAGTAAAAAAATACAACATAAATTGCCTCCGAAAGTACAAGGAGCAACAGTACAACAGATGAGATGTAGACAAGCCCCGACCATCAGGCGCTCACCCTAGTCTCAAAGATCCAAAAGCTGCACGAGTCTCCAACGTGATCAACGGTGAAAGCTCAGCTAATATCTGCACAAAAAAGTGCAGAAGTGTAGTATGAGCACCAAAACCACGGGTACTCAGTAGGTATCATAGGCGGACTGAGAGCATATAAGATATAAAAGCAGTAAGTAACAGATAGCAAGAAAGCAGTCACAGAGGCAATAAGCAAGGCACAAGGAGCTAGCACAAATTATCCATAACCAAGAGCTTCAAGTAACATATGCTAGCACAAAGATACAATTACACAGAATCACAGGTGAAGGAAAGGAGAATGCACCTAGAGTCCTTGCACAACAATATAAGTAAGTAGAGAGAGAGTTGAGAAAATAGCGGTATACCGGTAACCTCAAGTGGAATGAAAAGACAGAGAGCAGTCTAACATACTCTAAATGGAATCAACCAGTATAGGGAAATCATAACACCAATCTAATCATATGATAGCATAACCAGGGAATAACCTCACAAGTACAACCCTAGGATGAAATAACTAGGCCAAAAAACCCGAGAGATACCACTCAGCTTCCCACAAGAATAGAACCAGAGTCTCACACTCTGCTCAGAAGGCCACACAAAAATGCCTCAATAAGATAGGACTCCAAATCCCTCTCAATAATAAATAATCCCACAACCAAAGCCTCAACAGGCTAGCCATCACTGATCTTTCAAGAACCGGGTGCATAGACAAGCTCTAAGTAAAAACAGGAGAAAATATAGTCTATCTAAAGTCCCAACGGCCGCCCATACAACCAAGGAACACAATCAAGTGAAAGCAAACCCTCCGGCATCCCATACTACCGGAGCGTACACTGAACACACAGCAAACAAGGGTGGAATCCAATGCATGATATGATATGATATGAAATAGAACCTCTGTATGTACCTCCTCCGGTGCCAATCGGGCCCAGCAGACAGGTTCCATGGAAGGACTCAGCCTGTATACCTCTACTCCACCGTATACCCTTCCCTCTGGTGCACGCAGCTCGAAGTCCCAGGCCCGGAGCGGCAAGGTCCATGGAGGTCCCTGACCCCATACTAAAACTAAGTATCAAGACATGTCATCCGGAAGCAAGTCCGGGATCAAGATAGAGACCCAGTCTCAAGTATGCATTTCCAGACCCCGTCCATGACTAAAGTAGTAGAAAATGCCTCAAAAACCCCTCCAAGTGTGCCCGGGAGTAACCGGGTCTAAAACTGTAGTAAATCAAGTCTAGTGCTCCGCCCTGCAGAGACTAGTATCAGTAATAAAATCAAGTCTGGTGCTCTTCCCCGCAGGGACTAGTACCAGTAATAAAATCAGTGTGAAAACATCCAAAAATCCCCTTTTCTATCAACAACAGTACAAAAAACGGGCCCCTAGGGCCATGCAAATTTAGGAAAACTATCAGTAGTGGCTCACAGCCAAAACTGTAGTAAAACATGCAGGGGAAAACCTTTTTCATGGATGATATGCTCGCACACAAATATAAAAGTAGCCCAACGTCTCACATCCATTCCTATTAGCCATGCACAGGCCCAATAGCTACTCAGCAAACATAACCAGCCTAAAAGGATAATCTCTATGTCTGGGACTCGCCGACATTCCCAAATAGCCCACCATCTATGTTCCAGAGTTAATACAAGGCCACACAGGACCACAAAGGTAATATACATTAATACGCGAATACTACAAATAATGTATGAAATAGACGGATGAAAGGCGGACAAGGTTTGGGGTACCAACCTATAACAACCCATCCAAGGATGCTAATAATGTAGTTATAGCCTATATACGCAGAGTCTAGATAGGGGAAAACCATAACCTACTTGTCATCCGATGACTAGCTGCGGGAACGGCATCGTCCAGACTCGAACAACTCCAGGAAGCTTTGAATCACATAAAACAAATAATTTCAACTGAATCCCCAAAGGCGTCTCTATGTAGCCTGACCAACCAAGGTAATGGAACAATTGCTAGAATCGACAAGGCTGCAAGAACGAGCCATAGCCAATTGATAAGGTGTTAATGTCACACTCGCGACCAGCCAACTCCAAAGCGTAAAAATGAGGACAATAACAATAACAAATGGCAGCTAAATCCAACAACAATACGTTAACCACATCTCCAAGGAGCGACGAGCTCCCGAGGCACTATTTCAAGGCGTACTTCACGTTTGTCCAATCCAATCACTATCGTATGTTGTCCCAAAAAGAATCGCACAATTTCCCAAAGCCACAAATCCAAAATACCACTTCGTGGCTCAGAAATCCATAAAATAATACTAGAACATATAATAACGAAGGAGGGTCATAGGGGAGAGATTTCCTTGACAAAAATATTCAATATCCCAAGATTAACAACCTGCCTCCTTGCAAGAACAACAAAGATATCCAAAATCAACAAGAAACTACTACAAGATATCGGCAACAACAACTTTTCATAACTAGAATCTTAAAATCTTGATCAAACAAATAGATAAGTATACGGGATCCATACCTCACCAAAATAACTCCATAGCTACTGAAAAATACTCAGAAAACACCTGCTAGCTCGCTGCATCAACACCCACGAAGATACGCCATGAAATCGATGGGACAAACTACACCAAAAGGACGAGCTCGCGACGTAGAGCAACTTCCGTTAAACTTCCGAATTGAAAGGATCAAAGTCCATGGATTATTATGAACTCTCCCTCTGATTTTCTAAGAATTTTGGGTTAAAAGAATGAGTTAAAACGAAGGAGAAATCAGCTTTTATAAGCTGAACCGACTTAGGATGTAGGCCCCACCTTGACGTATCTGCTTGTGCAGTCTTACGAAAATGTGAATATCTCTCTATTCTGAAGTCGTATGGATGAACGGTTTAGTGCGTTGGAAACTAGACTCGTAAACCTTCAATCTGGTATATTGGGGGCCCACTAACTCTTTATAGATACGGAGAAACACCCCAAGATATTTAACCCAAATTTGAAGAGAATTCCTTAAAGGAATTTACAATAACGTTTTCCGACATTTGTTTCGCAACTTGCTTGACTTCAAAACTTATCATACGACCATTTTGCCATTACAATACCTCATAAGACATCCTTATTAGTATATTAGACACTATTAGTCTTACCCCAAAGGCACGGGTTACTATAAACCTTCCAAACGGGCGAGGTGTTATACGAGGCATTTCTTTAACTCAAACGTTCGAGTAAGGAATTCCTTTGACCTAGAACCTTGTTTTAATTCTTTGATATTACCAAGAATGTTGACGGAAGTCAACGATTTCCAAAGTTGAAGCTATAAAACGAGGAACAGCCATAAAGACCAAACAAACGGCCCGGGCACCGAACTACCGGTTCCGACAACCCATAAATGACTTGGGCCACTACAAGTAAGCTCTAATGGTACAAGAAAGGCGAAAACGTGTCAATTACCGGAAGGGTCATTACATCATCCACTACTAAAAAGACTTTCGTCCCCGAAAGTCAGGAAGGAAGAAAATACCAGAGATTTAAGAATAGCGGATACAACGCTTGCACTACTCTCTCAGACAACACGGGTAACCTCCGCGACCGAACGGCACCCAATATAACAGAACCAAAGAAAGCAACCAAGCCTTAATTTCTTACTAGCCAAGCTAGATTTCAACCTCCAAAGA
This sequence comes from Jaltomata sinuosa, assembly GCA_003996215.1. Lineage (NCBI taxonomy): Eukaryota > Viridiplantae > Streptophyta > Magnoliopsida > Solanales > Solanaceae > Jaltomata > Jaltomata sinuosa. The sequence goes on from QJPP01001433.1 coordinate 201,787, forward strand.
TCTGCCAACCCAAACTGAACCTCGAGAATCATAACCAAAAAGCACCTACACAACACCAAAACCAGAGCACCAAGGTTATCAACACACAAAACTCGAATCCTTAAAACCATACCAAGTTTACCAAAAAATCCATCAACCCAAAACTCTAACTCATGAACCCGCTGTTCCGCAAAAGCCCTTTTTTTTAATTTTGAACTGAATCCTTTAGCACCACAAAAAGGAATCTTCATAAAAGCTAAACACTCAAACCACCCTCGAAGCATCAACTGACACACCAGAGATCCATAGTTCCTGCTTATACTTTACCACGAATGAAGTCACCCATTGTACAAATGCGTTTTAAGCCAAGATATAGGCTACTAGCCTTTGCCATCCAAGATAACAACCCGTAGCATATCATTGAAACTAAAGTTACCTGCCTTGACTGACCACCAACCAACGAACAAATATTTTTTCTAACATCAAATTCGCTAACTGAACCATGCCAGGTCTGAATCAGCTGAAAGTGAATGAACCAGGGACATCTCCCCAAAAGACCCAAACAAAAACCATGATCCTGTAAGAAGTGTGGTAAGCCTACCACGAAGTCTGTAACCATGAGCCAAGCTCCCAACTCTAGAAAACACTACTGCTACTCCGAACACTCGAACACCATTTGAATGTGAAATTGCCTTACGAATCTCACCTCAGGAAGAAGTCCACCATGCCACAAATATCATGTCCAAACACCCCGAAGGCAAAGGAAAAAGGTGCCTGGGGTTCAAAGTTACAATCTAGCCATAGAAATTTTTGCATATACTTTCAACTCATTCTTTTGGCTCGAATCAACCGCTCTACTGGTTCTGCAAACAACCAACCACTTCAAAGTATATATCATAATGAACTTCTCGTCCATACTGGCCGAGTCTAACCAACACTAGAACCCCATATAAATAATAACTCCGGAGGAATCAATTAAATAAGGTGTCAAATCCTGGGCAAACGAATGGCTATTATTAGTCTCTACATATCATTAGAGCTCGAAATAGCCTCGCTAGTCTTAACCCGCATAAGCTGACCACATAAACCATACACCACTGCTGAAGCTCAAACTTACGCCGCTGAGTCTATCCAACCATGGTAGAAGAACCTCGTACTAACTAGAACACTGCTGAAATCTAGAATATCTCGCCTCTTGCAGAGGTTAGAGAAGGACTATGTGTCCAAGGCCAATAGCCGCATCCACAACTGAAGTAAAAGAAGATAAGTTGCCCGCACCCAATGCCTCCCGACACTAGGATGCTGCGACCAAATAGAAACTACCACAAACCATCTGATGTAACCTGCCAATTTATGATTCTGAACGCCGACTTTCAAAACTGCCAACTAAAGCCTTGGTCGAACCTTTATGCTGCCAATGAACCCTTAAGAACCCAAGCCAACTAGGCCTGAAAATACAAGTTGCCAACACCACAACTACTACTGAAACAAAAACCAATTGATGGAAAACCCACGGCAATGTGTAGACGGCTGGATCGAATCACCAACACAAAATCCCAAAGCAAACCTTCATCGCCACCTCAGGCAACTACAAGGACACTTAAACACAAACAAAGAGTCATCTCCCTTCCTTTTCAACTAAACAAAAATGCTTCCTTAGCACATACTAAACCTTACAAATCATTTATCTAATAAGAACCTGAAGCCATTACCTTACTACTCATAGCTACACGTTAAATTCAATAAGGAAGGAGAAGAATGGGCCGGATGCCCAACTCACCCAAAATGCTTACAAATACAACCTAACAACGAGGTTACGATCAACACTTAGTCGGAAGTGCTTAAAGTCAAGACCCAATCACGATGCCAACATCCAGAGCTCATTGAAAGAACTACGATCAAGATTCATTCCAACTGGAGCTAGGGATACAACAAAACACCCAATGGACCATGAAGTGGAGGAGAATAGGGGAACAACCCACATACCTACCAACCTCCTAAACTGATCAACAAAGAGGGTCGACTCTAGACACTCGGGAGACCAAACCAATCTATGTACACTAGCATAACCAATATCTCCCAACTGAGGCAAAATCTTAACGCCGGCCCAACTACCGGTAATACACCAAACCATCACACGGATCTCTAGCCACTCTAGATAACAGCCTAGGCAATAACTATCTAGGACTGCTCAATAAGGGAAACCCAACCAAAAGTCCAGAATCACAATGAAACAGGGGTAACCCGACTAGAAACAGAATAACAAGAAGTACCCACGAGCTACAACTCCGAGAAAACACTTCTCAAGGCTAACTTACCCCCATCCACTACTAAAGAATAAACTAACAATAAAATAACATATCGGTACTAGAATTTGGGTAGCCAAACAACTTAAACAAATAGCAGGTAGGTATATAAGAAAATAAATGACAGAAGGGATAGAATCGCAACGCGAGCAGGACTATCACAAGTCGAAGGTAGCAAAAGCCTAACCTAGAGCAACGGTATCAGGAACCTCTACCTCTGGCCCACCAAGAGGAGTATCAAGCTGATGGGATATAACTCTGGACTGAGTAGTCGAAACTAAAGGCCTAACCGGCCCTCACCGGGGACAATATCTATAAAGGTAACCAATCTCTCCACAATGATAACAACCAGGCTGTCTGGGATACCCAATTCTGGGGTAATTCCTAGCAAAGTGCCCATGCTCACCACACCAAAAATAGACTATACCAGATGACATCCGACAGGAAAATCTCACCCCGTACTCCAATACCGACAGACAATCCTGCTGAAGAACTAGAAGCTCAACTATAACTGAAGCACCACTCACAGAACCAGGTAGTGAAACATTAACCGGAGGACTCAGAGTCCTAGCCACGATGTCCTGAAGCACTGAGGTCGCTAGAAATCCAGTCGAAGGTTGGGATGACCCCACACCACCTATCTAGTGCAGTAAACCCTCACTCTGGAGTCCTGGCGCTAGTGGAAGCACTGAAGCAACAGGCACAGAAGCCTCGGCACCAACCGCTATCGCATTCGTCTGAGGAATTTGAGAATGAATAAACAACCGATGTTTAAAAGTCAATAGAGCCAGGAACGCACGGTGAGGAGCCAAGAAGATGAAATATTTCCTAACAATGCCCTGTAGCCTTCTGCAGATAGGATACAGACGTCATCATACCGATCCACGAGACTCTACTTAAACACTTGCTTCTGTACCATGACACCGGTGAACCTAGAGCTCTGATACCAAGTTGTCACGACCCGATTTCTCAAGTCATGATGGCACCTACAATCCTCTGTAGGTGAACCAATTTCTGTATCCCAGAACGGTTAGTAATAGGCTACTACCTAACCAAAATGCACCAGCAAGCAGAAATAAGCGAAAGCAAAACTCGAATATAACTACATAAAGGAAACTACACCAACCCCAAGACTTGGTATCAATAGTATAGAAGATTCTAATAGGATACAAGTGTAAGTAGTAACAAAATACAACATTAATTGCCTTCGAAAGTACAAAGATCAACAGTACAACAGATGAGATGTAGACGAGCCCCGACCGTCAGGCGCTCACTCTAGTCTCAAATATCCAAAAGCTGCACGAGTCTCCAACGTGATCAACGGCGAAAGCTCAGCAAATATCTGCACAAAAAAGTGCAGAAGTGTAGTATGAGAACCCAAACCAGGGTACTCAGTAGGTATCATAGGCGACTGAGTGCATATAAGATATAAAAGCAGTAAGTAACAGATAGCAAGAAAGCAGTCACTGAGGCAATAAGCAAGGCACAAAGAGCTAGCACAGATCATCCATAACCAAGAGCTTCAAGTAACACATGCTAGCATAGAGATACAATTACACAGAATCACAGGTGAAGGAAAAAAGAACGCACCTGAAGTTCTTTCATAATAATATAAGTAAGTAGAGAGAGAGTTGAGAAAATAGCGGTATACCGGTAACCTCAAGTGGAAGGAAAAGACAGAGAGCAGTCTAACATACTCAAAATGGAATAAACCAGTATAAGGAAATCATAACACCAATCCAATCATATGATAGAATAACCAGGGAATCACCTCACAACTACAACCCTAGGATGATATAACTAGGCCACAATAACCGAGAGATACCACTCAGCTTCCCACAAGAATAGAACCAGAGTCTCACACTCTGCTCAGAAGGCCACACAAAAGTTCCTCAATAAGATAGGACTCCAAAATCCTCTCAATAATAAAAAATCCCACAACCAAAGCCTCAACAGGCTAGCCATCACTAATCTTTCAAGAATCGGGTTCCAAGACAAGCTCTAAGTAAAAATAGGAGTAAATATAGTCTACCTACAGTCCCAACGGCCGCCCATACAACCGAGGAGAGATTTACTTGACAAAAATATTCAATATCCCAATATTAACAACCTGCCTCCTTGCAAGAACAACAAACAGTTCCAAAATCAACAAGAAACTACTACAAGATATCGACAACAACAACTTTTCATAACTAGAAGCTTAAAATCTTGATCCAACAAATAGACAAGTATACGGGATCCATACCTCACCAAAATAACTCCATAGCTACTGCAAAATACTCAGAAAACACCTATTAGATCCCTTCATCAACACCCACGAAGATACGCCATGAAATCGACGGGACAAACTACACCAAAATGACGAGCTCGTGACGTAGAGCAACTTTCGTTAAACTTCCGAATTTAAAGGATCAAAGTCCATGGATTATTTATGAACTCTACCTCTGATTTTATAAGAATTTTGGGTGAAAAAAATGAGTTAAAACGAAGGAGAAATCAGCTTTTATAAGCTGAACCGACTTAGGATGTAGGCCCCACCTTGATGTGTCTGCTTGCGCAGTCTTACAAAAATGTGAATATCTATCTATTCTGAAGTCGTATGGATGAGCGGTTTAGTGAGTTGTAAACTAGACTCGTAGACCTTCGATTTGGTACATTGGGGGCCCAATAACTCCTTATAGATAGGGAGAAACACCCCAAGACATTTAACCCAAATTTGAAGAGAATTCCTTAAAGGAATTTACAATAACTTTTTCCGACTTTTGTTTCGCAACTTGCTTGACTTCAAAACTTATCATACGACCATTTTGCCATTACAATACCTCATAAAACATCCTTCTTATTATATTAGACACTATTAGTTTTACCCCAAAGGCACGGGTTACTATAAAACGTCCAAACGGGCGAGGTGTTACACGAGGCATTTCTTTAACTCGAACATTCGAGTAAGGAATTCCTTTGACCTAGAACCTTGGTTTAATTCTTTGATATTACCAAGAATGTTGACGGAAGTCAACGATTTCCAAAGTTGAAGCTCTAAAACGAGGAACGGCCATAAAGACCAAACAAACGGCCCGGGCACCGAACTACCGGTCCCGACAGCCCATAAATGACTTGGGCCACTATAAGTAAGCTCTAATGGTACAAGAAAGGCGAAAACGTGTAAATGACCGGAAGGGTCATTACACCCAAACTCAGCATTCCGGAGCTAAAGACGCTGACGGAATTCTCATCCGAGGCCGTCTTCTAAAATGTTGACCAAAGTCAACCAAACCAGCCCAACTGGCCTGAAAACACAGAATGAGAGAGAATTCCAAGCTGAAAAGCTCCCGAATCCCGACTAAAGATCCCCCTAGACCAAAGTCCATGCTCCGGAGCTAATGAAACTGTTAGAATTTGATTCCGAGCATGTTCACCAAAAATGTTGACTGAAGTCCACGATTTCCGAAGTTAAAATCTCTAAAACAAGGGATGGCCAAAAAGACCAAGCAAACGGCTCGGGCACTGAACTACCGGTCCCAGCAAGACTTAAATGACTTGGAGCCGCTACAGGTAAGCTCTAACGGTACAAGGAAGGCAAAAATGCATAATTGACCGGAAGGGTCATTACATCATCTACTACTAAAAAGTCTTTCATCCCCGAAAGTCAGGAAAAAAGGATAGACTAGAAATTAAAAGAACAACAGAAACACAGCCCGCAGTACTCTCTCGAACAACTTGGGTAGCCTCCTCTGTGGGAAGGCACCTAACAGAACAGAACCAACAAAGTCGATCAAGCCCAAACTCCTTACTACCCCAGCTAGAACCCAAACTCATGTCCAAAACTGCAAAGATTTGCGACCTAAATTGAACTTCAAGAATCTCAATCGGGAGAACCGACACAACACCGAAACCAGATAATCAAGGATATACACACACAGAGCTCGAATCTTCGAAACCACAAACAAATTTACCAGAAGAGCCATCAACCCAAAACTCCAACTTATGAACCCGCTGATCCGCAAATCTCGTTTATCCTGAACAGACCCCTTTCACACCATAACTAGAGATTGCATATAAGTCGAACACTCAACCACCATCGAAGCATCAACTGAAACACCAAAAATAAAAAGCCTTCGCTTACACTCTACCAAGAACGAATTTACCCTTATACCCAAGTTCTACCAAAGTCAAGCTAAAGTCTACAAACTTTTGCCATCCAAGATAACAACTCATAGCAGGTCCTCAAAAACTGGAGTTACCTGACCCGACTGACCATCAAGCAATAGAAGAACACTTTTGCCAATCAAAATCGCTAACTGAACCAAACTGAGCAACCCATCTAAATACGACCAAAATCCGTACACCAAGGTTAGGAGAGGCATGCATGGATACCTTGTAACGGAGAAACTTCTAAATGGTAGAACAAACCCAACCACCACATCATGCCGAGTCTGAGTCAGCTGGAAGCGAATGAACCAAGGCATCCTGCCCAATAGACAAAAACCAAAACCAATCTCTGCAAGGAGGGTGGTAAGCCTACCATGAAGCTCGAAACCACCGGCTAAGCTCCAAACTCTGAGAATACCGCTGTAACTCTGAATACTCGAACACTATTCTGAGCTGAAGTCGTCTTACCAAGCTCACCTCAGGAAAAAGTCCACCATGCCATGAATTCCAACTTAAAACACCCCGAAGGCAAAGGAAAAAGGCGCCTGGGGTTCAAAGTTACCATCTAGCCATATGAATTATTGCATATACCTCTAACTCACCTCTTCGGCTCAAATAAACTGCTCATCTGAATCAGCACACAAACCAACCATCCCAAAACATACCACACACCGAACTTCTAGTCCGCGATGGCCAAGTCTAACCAACACTGGAACCCCACATAGATAACAACCTCGGAAGAATCAACGAAACAAAATTTAAAATCCTCAAAAATGAATGGCGATTACCAGTCTCTACATATCACCAGAACTAAAATTAGCCATGCTAGTCTCAGCCTGCACAACCTGACCACGTACAATACATCACCGCTGGTTCTGGAACTTACGCCACTGCATCTGTCCAACTAAGAAGGAAGAAACTTCATACCATGACGAGCACTGCTGAAATGAAGAATATCCCGCCCAATACAGAGGTTAGCCAAGGACTAGGTGTCCAAGGCCAATAGCCACATCCAAAACAAAAGTAAAGAAGCTAAGTTGCCCGCACCCATTGCCTCCCGACACTAGGATACTGCAACTAAATAAAAACTGCCACGAACCATCCGATGGAACCTGTCAAGCCATAATTCTGAACCCCAACTTTCAAAACTGCCAACCAAAGCCTTGGTTGAACCTATATGCTGCCAATGAACCTTTAAGAACCCAAGCCAACTAGGCTTGAATATGCAAGTGGCCAACACCGCAGTTTCTACCAAAACACAAACCAATCGATGGAAAACCCACTGCAATGTGTAGACGGCTGAACCAAATCACCAACACACAATCCGAAAGCAAACCTTTATCGCCACTTAAGTCATCTACTAGGACACATAAACACAACAAGGAGTCATCTCCATCCTTTTTTAACAAAACCAAAATCCTCCCATAGTATATACTGAACCTCACAATTTCTTTCTCAAGTAAGAATCTGGGGCCATTACCTTAGCTACCAGACTTACATTGTCAAAACTCAACAAGGCAGGAGAGATAGGGCCGGATGCCCGACTCACCCGATATGCTATGAATCCGTCTCAACCACGAGGCTATAGTCGACACTTAGCTGAAAATGCTAAAGTCAAAACTCTCGATCACGGTGCAACAATCAAACTCAATTCTATCAACAAGAACAGGGGAGGTCAAGAAGGAAATTCAACAAGACTTAGAAAAAAAAGGAACCCAACGGAAACCAACCAACCCTGCTAACTTACCAAGCAAAACGACTAAGGAAGGCCAACTTTAATAACCAGAGAAAAGCAACACTGACCAAATCTCACTAGCATACTAACAGTACCCGACTTAAGACAGAGCCTCAAACTTCGGCATTACCATCGGTATTACACCGAACCAACACACGGATCTCTAGCCACGCTAGATAACGGCCTAGGTAACAACCATCTAGGACCGATAGAAAGGAAGACCCAAAGCAAGCCTAGAACCACAACCAACATGAATAAACCCAACAAGAAACAGGCTAACCAGAACTACCTATGAGCTACAACTCAGGGTAAGACACCTCACAAGGCTAACTCACCTCCATCCACTACTAAAAAATAAACTACCAACAAAATGGTGCAAAGATACTATAATTCAGGTAGTCAAGCAACTTAAGCAAGTAGCAGGTAGGCATACAAGCAAATAAATGATAGAAAGGAGAGAATCGTAATGCGAGCAGGACTATCACAATTCGAAGGTAGCAAAAGCCTAACCTGGAGCAACGATATCAAGAACCTCTACCTCAGGCCCACCAAGAGAAGCATCGGACTGACGGGGTCTAACTCTGGACTGAATAGTCGAAGCTGAAGGCTCTGTTATCCCTCAATGCGGACAGTATATAGCATAATATCCCATCAACCCACAACCATAGCAACCCAAAGAGGCTCTACTCCGACGCACGATTCCTGTTGACTCTGGACTGATACCTAAACTACTAGGACGAGAACCTCCTTTAACCATCTGGTGACCACTCCTACTACCCTGCACTCCACCTCTGGCCGGTGGCACTGAAGTCCGGGGAGATAATACCTGCTGACCCTACTGACTGGGAGGCAAAATCGTAGGACAATCTCTAACCAAGTTCCCATGCTCCCTACACCAATAAAAAACCTTACCAAGTGGAGTCTGACGAGATGATCCTACCAGACCTGACCGGCTACCACGGCATGCACACTTTGAATTCAAATCCCGAGGACTATGACCTGTACCCTGCCTACTCTGCTCAACATATCCTGTACCAACACCCTATGGAACCTGTGGAGAACCTGAAACTGGCTCGGTAGGCAAGAAAGAATAGAATCGGTCTCTAGGAGAGAATCCCTAACCTAGAGTCTGAGAACCTCGGAAACTATCCTGGCAACGACGCTTCTTGGCACTACCTCTATAAGCCTCACAACACAAACCCTCAATAGCCCAAGCATGATCCACTACCTAAAGGAAGGTGGTCCCAAGTGTAACCAAGTGCTCGATAGTCAAATGGAGCGGTGAAATAAAACCCCCAACAAAGATCTGAACCCTATCAAACTCTGAAGGCACAGTCCTAGCAATACGCCTAACCATCTAATGAAACATTGCCTTATACTCTAATACCAATAGATAACTCTGCTGAAGAACTGGTAGCTCAACCCTAATTGAAGCACCACTCACAGAACCAGGTACTAAAACACTCCCGAGAGGACTCGGAGTCCTAGCCACGGTGTCCCAAAGAACTAAGGTCGCTACAAGTCCAATCGAAGGCTGGGCGGGCCCTACACCCCCAATCTGATGTGGTAAACTCTCACCCTAAAGTCCTGGCACTAACGAAAGCACAGAAGTAATAGGCACAGAAGCCTCGACACCAACCGCTATCGAACCCATCTTAGGCATCTGAGAATGAATGAGCAACTAAAGTTTTAGAAGTAAATAGAGCCAGGAACACATGATAAGGAGCCAAGAAGATGAAACTTTTCCTAACAATGCCTTGTAGCCTCCCGCAGATAGGATACAGACATCATCATACCAACCTGCGAGACTCTACTTAGACACTTGATTCTATACCACAACACCGGTGAACCTAGAGCTGTGATACCAAGCTGTCATGACCCGATTTCTCAGGTCATGATGGCACCTACAACCCCCCAGTAGGCAAATCAATCCCCGTAGACCAGAATGGTTAGTAATGGGCTACTACCTAACTAAAGCGCACAATAAGCAAAAATAAGCAGAAGCAGAATGTAAAAGTAGACAAAGCAGGAGCAACACCCGAATATATACATAAAGAAAGCTACACCAACCCCAAGACTTGGTATCGACTGTACAGAAGCTCCTAAGAGAGTACAAGTACAAGAAGTAACAAAGTACAATACAAGTTTGTCTCCAAAAATACAAGGAGTAACAAATACAAAAGATGAGATGTGGTTAAGCCCCGACCGCCAGGCGCTCACCCTTGTATCGAATATCTACCAAATCTGCATGAGTCTCCAATGCGATCAACAGTGAAAGCTCAATTAATATTTGCACCAATAAGTGTAGAAGTGTAGTATGAACACCAAAACAATGGGTACTTAGTCGGTATCATCGGCCGACTTAGCGCATATAAAATATAAAAGCAGTAACAAGAAGAATACAAGAAGGCAGTCACGAAAGAAAAGAAGAAGCACAAGGAAACTAACACATGTGTAATCAACCAAAAGTTACAAGTAGATCATGCTAGCATAGAAAATATACATACACGGAAACACAGGTGTAAAAAGAAAGGATGGATGGACCTGGGATCCTTGCAACAACAATATATATAAAGAGAATTTTTAAGAGATGGGCGATGAAGCGGTAACCTCAAAATAACGAGGATGAAGGAAACCAAACCAACAGTAGAGCTAGAAATCTCATACTAACAGAAATACGCCCAAGATAACAATTACCAAGATGACATAGCCGTAAACAACTCACAAGTGAAGCCTAAGATGGAATAACTAACCCAAAAGTATTTAGAACTACTACTCAAGCCAGGATAAGGTAGGAATCAAGAACCCCACAATAGCTCAGAAAGCTACATAATCAGCACCTCCATTAGATGGGACCCACTAGCCCCTCAATAAACTCAGCCCCAAGGATGGTGCCTCAGCATGATAGAAACTGCTAATCCACCAGAACCAAAAGCCATGACAAACTCTAAATAAACACAAGAGTAAATATAATCTACCTACAGTCCCAATGGCTGCCCATACAACTGAGGAACACAAACAAGTGAAAACAAATCCTCCGGCCGCCCATACAACCGAAGCGTACACTGAACACATAACAAACAAGGGTGGAATCCGAGTGAAATATGCATGATGATAATATGATGGAATCGGTAATAGTACCTCTCTATCCACCTCCCACGGCACGCCCGACACACTAGCAGGAGAACCCATGGTGGGTCATGCCAGCTCTACCTCATCCTACACTGTATACCCCTCCTCCGGCATGCTCAGCCCTTTGTCCAGGTCCTGGAATGGCAGGGCCCATGGAGGTCCCTGACCACATACAGTAACGACCATGAAATCTCATAGAATCAGAACCTCAAAGTACATGCCCGGAATCAAATCAGGTGTAAAACAGTAGTAGTAATCTCAAAAGACCCTCTCAAAGGGTTCCCGAAGTAATACTCGAGTCTAAATCAATGATCAAAGTCTCAATAACTCTCCCAAAGGGTGCCCGAAGTGTGGCCGGGTCTAAAACTATAGTATATCAAGTCTAGTGCTCTGCCCGGCAGAGACTAGTACCAGTAAAAAAATCAGTGCAAAATCATCCAAAATCTCCTTTTCTATCGTCAACCATACAAAAAATGGGGCCCCAGTGCCGTGCAAGTTTAGGACAACCGTCTGCAGTGGCTCGCAACGAAAATTGTAGTAAAACATGCAGGGAAAAACCTTTTTCATGGATGATATGCTCGCACATAAATATAAATTAGCCCAACGACTCACAATAATTCCTATCTGCCCTACACAGGCCCTGTAGCTACTCAATAGACATAACCAACCTAAAAGGATATCTCTATGTTCGGGACATCACGGACATTCCCAAATAACCCACCATCTATGTTCCAGAATAATTACAAGGCCGCACAGGACCACAAGGGTAATATACAGTACTACACAAATACTACAAACAACGTATGAAATAAATGAATGAAAAAGGCAGTCAAGTTCTAGGGTACCAACCGATAACATCCCACCCAAGGATGCTAATTAATGCAGTTATAGCCTATATACGCAGAGTCTAGGTGGGGGAAAGCCATAACCTACCTGTCATCCTATGAATAGCTGCAGGGATGGTGTCAACCTGGCTCGAACTGCTCCGGGAAGCTCCAATTCGTAAAACTAGTACAAAATAGTAATCTATACGTCAAAACAAGACTAACAATACCCATAATTCCATAAACATAACCTAGTCGAAATTCGGGTCACCAACGGGCCCATGGGCCCCACAACTGGAAACCAGAAACGAAAAACACACTTGTGTTCCTTACTATCCTTGGAGCGCATGCCCAAAAATTGAGCGAAAAAGGACAACAAATGGGGCTCAAAACATCCCGCTCAAGTCAAGAATTAAAGATGGAATTTCCAAGAAATGATACGGAAGTTGGGCAAGAATTTCCTACAACAATGATGGAATTTCGGCCCAAACAAAGAATTCTTCAACCTCACGAGCATGCACCAGCTGCAGGGACAGAATATACACAAGAATTCTCAATCATAAAAGAAGGCAACAATGGAGGAATTTAGGAAATCCAAGTGAAGAAGAAGCTTACCAAGAGACGAAGGGCAACGGAAAATCCATGAACAATCAACTCCCCAAGGTTTGTACTTGATTTAGAGCAATTTGGTAGAAAGGAAATTGAGTTTAGAGTGAGAAAGGATGGGAGAAGTGGCTGGAAAAATGACTTCCAACACTTTATAACTGCTGACCTCAAACCAGCGCCATTGGCGCTAAAAGAGCGCCATCGCACAGGAAGAAGGCAGGCGCCGCGGCGCTATCGCGCTAGAGGGGAGCGATCATGCAAGCACGCGGGCGAGCGCTTGAATGCTATCACGCTGGCACAGCGCCTTTGGCGCTGATGGCACATACAAGATAGCGTGATCGCACTGCCTAGGCGCCATTGGAGTTGAAGGCCCTGCCTGCACTAAAAACCAGCAAAACTTAGAAACTCCCACAGGGAATTTCGGGAATAATCGAAACCCGATACTCAAAAACCAATGAAGCTATTAGAGTGGAAAGGATGTTTCAGACTCAACAGAATCGATGAAACTTCTATACGAGGTCATCTCGGATAAATGTTGACCCAAGTCAACACTTATCACAACCAACTGAACACCCAAAATGAGCCCAGCTAACTCGAGACCCAAACCAACAACCTACCTAACCTAAACTCGGCATTCTAGAGCTAACGACGCTGGCAAAATTCCCATTTGAGACTGACTTCTTCAAATGTTGACCAAAGTCAACCAAACCAACCCAATTCGCCTGAAAACATAGAACGAGAGAGAATTCCAAGTTGAAAAGTTCTTGGATCCCCACCAAAAGTCCCTCTAGACCAAAGTCCATGCTTCAAAGCTAATGGAACTGTCAGAATTTGATTTCGAGCACGTTCACTAAGAATGTTAACTGAAGTCAACGATTTCTAAAGTTAAAAGCTCTAAAACAAGGGATGGACAAAAAAACCAAGAAAATAGCCCGATCACCGAATTACCAATCCCAGCAAGCGATAAATGACTTGGGGCCGCTAAAGGCAAGCTCTAACACTGTACAAGAAAGGTGAAAATGCGTAATTGAATGGAAGGGTCATTACACTATGACTTTGATTTCTTGATGAATCTACATGACTACCATCCTTGTTAGAATGATTTTTACATGAATTCCTCCAAATATACTTCAAAACCCAAGATTTTTGGGAGAAGTAAGTTTTAGCCTGAATTTACAATATTTTCTCAGAATTTCGCTCTCCTTTTAGAATTTAGTTCATCTTGTCAGCATTCAGTCTAATCAAGTTTAAGTCTCTATGGGTTTTTCTTCCTTACAAGTATGCATGATTTCCAATCACTTCAGTCCAGTTGTTATAAGTATGAAAGAACTATGAATGATTTAGAAGGCTTTAGACTACCTTCAGTATGATCTTCAAAATATGTATTAAATATGAATAGTTTTGACATTCAGATATATCACATGATACAAACTGTTCTCATGCATTATTAGTCAGATACTCAGTCAGTTAGAATTACATAATTAGAATGCTTCAGTCTCAGTAGTATTTTGCATTCTCAGAAAGTTAGTATTTTGAGCTATCCAGTATGTGAGATTATCTATTTATTCAGATGGGAGAAGTACTTAGCACTGAGTGGACGAGGGGATGAAGGCTCACCCGTCAGTTTAGGAGACCTTTAGTAGAAGTCCCTAAGTTCCAGAACTACGGTGCCACCATAGGTTCTAAAAGGGTCACCCGTCAGATTAGGCTTGACACCCTAGTCCTTTTGGACATCAGATTAGTGGATTTATGCCAGAAAATATTTGTACCCTTTGTAAGGTATGAACACCCTTCCATCCAGGGTTACAGGTTGGCCCCATAGTTAGCCCAGCTTGGGATATATCGGTTAATAGTAGCTCCCACAGTTCAGATTCGTTATTGCATGACCTTGTATTCAGTTATTCAGCTCAGTTCAGTAATATACAGTCGTATGTTTATAGACTTGGTCATTGCATCAACTAATATCTTTCAGTTTACATTTAGTACAATATATCAATATTTTCAGCATGCATAGTAGAAGAAACTCCCTTAAGGATTTACACTAAACATGCTTTTTGGCATGACTCATGGTTTTCAGCTCAGTTGCACTAATTCATGATTTACAAACATAATTCATCTTTTTAGTCTGTGGATCTCAAGGTAACAATTTTATATATGTTCAAATATCATGATCTCACAGTTATAGTTCAAAAACATGATTTACATTCTCTTTAGCAAAAGATCCTATATTCTACAGTTTGACTTATGCATTCTCAGACATTTATACTTAATCTAATTTTCAGCCATGCTTTCAGTATATAAATGTTTCTCATGAGTTTTTAAATTAGTGCATATCTCACATGCTCAGTACATTCAAAGTACTGACCACATACTTCTTGCACTATATCATATTATGATATCAGGTTCATATTCTCAGTCTCAGCATCAAAGTTAGTGCGGTCTATCAACACATAAGAAGCTACCAGGAGTGAGTTCTCATCATTCAAGGATGGCCTTTTATGACATTCTTCTTTAGTATTTTTAGTTTTTGTATTTAGAGTTATCTGGTGACTTGTCCCAGCCGCTTATCAGTAGTAGAGGCTTCTAGACATAGAGTTAGATATTCAGCTTGTTTTCAGATTGGGTCTTATTTTTTAAATGTATATTATCTTCAGAGGTTTTTAGATAAATCCTAAAACTTATGTTTTGTCATTTTAGCTTTTGCTCAGTTTTATTTATATAGAATGTTCAATATTATGCCAGACCGTGGGTTGGCTTGGGGTCACTTGTGGCTCTAAGCACTGTGTTACATCCAGGGTGTAGTCTCGGGGCATGAAAAACATGGTATCAGAGCACAGCGTTCAAGTGTCTTAGGGTGTCTGTGAAGCCGTGTATATTAGAGTCTTGCTTATGGGTATGTTATTCACCACATTTATAATCAAGAGGCTATAGAGCATGTAGGAAATGTTTTGTTCCTTTCATACTCCAGATTGTGTAGTAGAGTTGTTCCTTATGAAACTTATATAGATTTATGCATTGCTCCAATTCCTCTAATCATGCCTCATCTTTGAAGTGGTTAAATCAGTATTATTCAGATTACTATCAGTGTGATTCTCTCAGATAGAGTCATCCAAGAAGTTAAAAGGCTGCACAAAGGGCTTGAGAGGAGCCCACTAGTGTGTTAAAGTCTATCAATCCAAAGGCATATACCATTTTCCACTCGTGCAGTTGAGCCTACAGTAGAATGCGCTCTTAGACCCTCTTCAAAAAACTCTACTATGAATGGCACCTTAGCAAACATTATGGTTTTCTAAGCACTTGAATAGTATAGTCACTCAACAATTAGTATGAATTGTGATAGTGATGGATGGAAGTATGTAGCCATAGTCATCTTAGAGCATATTTGAAATAGGTGAAGAAGATCCTTAAATGGTATAAGGGTAGATGTCTAAAGTAGTGTGTTGTTTCATGATATTCAAGGATTTTATGGTGCTATGCGTGACTAGTTTAGAATTCTCAGCTTGCTAATTATAGAGAAGGCTAGATGTATATTAGATGGTGTTTTAAGAGATGAATTCAAGAGATTATAGATAGACGATGTTGAGTCCCTTAGTGTTGTTTGAATTAAGTTGATTTGGGTGGATGTGAACTTAGAGATGTGATATTAGTAGACTAATAAAAGAAGGTCAGCTTGTAAATTGCTAAGTGTTAGAAGAAGTTGTTAGGTGCGGCAGTAAGTGTACGAGTCCTTTAGTGATAACCTTAAGGGTAAAGAGGAACTAAGATATGCCTCAGAAGAAGACCTAGGAAGGGTTTATCATCATCATTTATAACCTACTAGGGAGAGTTTATCATCCAGGAGTACAGTGATACCTCAACCTTACAAGAGTTAATTTATTATAGACAAGCTAGGATAGATATCCACAGACTTAGAGGGGTGACATTTGAGCTAAGGGGAGATGATAGAATGAGGAACCAAGTCGAGTCTTGCGACTCAACTAGTATAGAATTCTAGAAAGGGCTATGATGGGATATCAATCAATTCTTATTCCACCATATTTCCTAGTACTCAGTCAAGATGACACTATACTCAGAAGTATTTGTGCCATATTAATGACTAAGTTCATGCACTCCATACAGATTCATATCCATGCTCAACTCCTAAAACAAATAGAAATTGCTCCAGACGGTGATTCTAGTCTTACTTTATGATTTTATGAATTCCAGCCTTATGCCATGAGACTTGTTATATATGTAAACTCATCACTCACAGTATTCTCAATTCTATGTACTCAGTTCAGTCCTTAATATATGCCTAAATGGCTAATGAAATCATGCTACATCATGTATATGCTTAAAACATATTTCTTGAACAGTTCATACTTTTGATTCCTTACTCTAACCATGATTCCTATGTCCAAGATGTGAGACACTCAAGCCTTTTTACTTGAATTTTCAGACCTCAACTTGAGTGGCTAGATCACGCTAAGTATAAGTCAAGACCGATCAGTATTCCTTCATTTGTGATGCTCATGATCCCACTCTATTTCTTCAGTGATCGTGGCTTATGTTGTAATAAGTCTTAGTTCAGGGAGCTAAGTAGTAGCTTAGATGGGAAGTAATGGATTTTCTCTTTGATGTACCAGTTCCAACTTAGATTATAAGTGTGGGAAAATTGCGAGGTAAGGATTATTCCTATGTAATATATAGATGAGGAATTTTGGTATGTCTCATTGTAGAAGTTCTTGAAGTTGTAGCTTCCAGATATGCTAGGGAAGAGGAGATGAGTCTCAGGTAGTGTCTGCTACAAGAATCCATAAGATGACCATAGTAATAGGCTCGAATGTCATGATGAAATACATGTAAGCCTTTGCTTTGTGTGATTAGTGACCCATTAATTAGAACTCAAGATTAGTTGATTTTCATGATAAGAAGGAATACCATTCTTGAGAGATGACTCTATATGCAAGAGATTTAGTTGAGATAGTCTTGAACATGGTGAAAACAGGTAGTTAGATTCAGACTTCAACATGTATATGTGTACTAATGAGAATTTTAGTTGCAAATGGTAAGTATGGTATTCAAAGGAGTTAGTGTAGTTAAAAGGTATGCCTAAGCTAAAAAATTATCAACTGTATTGGTTAAGGTGGGAATAGTCTTGTTCTTACTCCCTGCCCAAGGTGCTCATACCTTATGTCCAGTAGCTTCAGCTAGAAAGATAGTAGGCTCCTCATATCATATCAGTTCAGACCCGCCGGTAATCATTCCTAAGGCTAGAAGGCCCTACGTTCAGTTCAGTCTATACTAGTAAGCTCATTTTAGAAGAATAGCTTTCTCGTACAGTTACTCCTCTTTGTTTTATGTTCCTTCTAGCTAACTATGATTTCTAAGAATGCATTTGTTCTTTATAAGTTTCAGCTAATTCCCTACTCTTAGTCCAGACCAGTTATCATATTGGACATTCAACTTCATGTCTTGTCAGTGATCTTATGTTCTCAGTATGCATACATGTCTCACAAACCCAGCTCAGTTCATATTTCAATCATAAATCAGTTACCATGTCAATACATCTGCTTTAGAACTCAGTTGGTGGGATTGCAGTCCCTTCCCCACCACTTCAACCTAGTTAGTCTTCATTCAAGAATGAATGATCCCAAGGGGGAGATATTGTAACACCCCAACAATTCTAAGCTAAGACCTAAACTATTTCCATGAGTGTAATGATAAATTCCCTAGTGTAGGAAGTTCTTTGGATGCGAATCATGTTCATAAGAAACTCCTATAAGCAAGTTAAGTTGAAAGCACCCCAATCAAAGAAGTTTTCATGTAAGACTAAACTAGGGTTAACTTCAAACAACCATTAATCCTATAATATAGGGAGTTAGGTAGCCTAGTACCCACCAAATTAAAGGCATTTGAGTCTTCTTTCTAAAGACAACGACCATGCATTAATCCAACTTTGAAGTAAAAAGTTGTGGATATTTTACTGCAGCACTGTCAATTTCTATGGACAGGATGACGACCCATAGAAAAGAACCACGACCTGTATTGTGAATGATGAAAATAGAACTGAAACTTAGAATTTTCACCTTCAAAATAACGGGTTGGTCCATGACTTGTAGAACAAAACTACGGTCGTAGTATGACCCGTGGTTTGTCAATTTTCAGCCTTTCTTCCAAGTTTCCACGAGTGACTTCACGGGTCATCATTTTGAATGATGGTCCATCCTGTATCTCATTTAATCTCCTTCTGAAAACCCCCAGAACTCAAGGACAGAACCACAAATCAGTCGATGGTCCCTCATTCAGAACCATGGTCCATCGACCAATCTGTGGTTCGATGTTTCGAGAATTTCAGCAGTTTTTAATTTTGTTTCGAAGGGGTTTTTCAGACCATTCTTTCTTCTTTTAGCTCCGACTATAAATACTTTTAGGCTTATTTAATTAAGTAAAATACCTCCAAACTATCAGTTTTTCTTATTCTTTCTCTCAATTCCATTTCAAAGAAGAAAAGAGCATTCTTCTCCAAAGTTCAGACCTAGGGATTCTCCTCCTAACCTTGATTTCAGATTTTTGTTCAGGAATTATCATCAATCAGGTATGTGGGATTTTAATGAGAGTTCCCTTTCACCCTCATGCCCAAAGTTTCATATTTCCATATGATTTTACAAGTTATGATTCTAGGGTTCTTAACCAAACATGTGTTTTGCTATAAATTTGATTTCTTGATGAACTACATGACTATCATCCTTGTTAGAATGATATTTACATGAATTCCTGCAAATATACTTCAAAACTCAAGATTTTTGGGAGAAGTAAGTTATAGCCTGAATTTACAATATTTTCTCAGAATTTAGCTCTCTTTTCAGAATTCAGTTCATCTTGTCAGCATTCAGTCTAAAAAAGTTTAAGTTTCCTCTTGATGATTTTAACTATGGATTTTGCTTCTAGACAAGTATGCATGATTCCCAATCACTTTAGTCCAGTTGTTTTAAGTATGAAAAAACTATGCATGATTTAGTAGGCTTTGGCCTATCTTCAGTATGATCTAAAAAATATGTTTTAAATATGAACAGTTTTGACATTCAGATATGTCACATGATACAAACCATTCTAATGCATTATTGGTCAGATACTCAGTCAGTCAGAATTTCATGATTAGAATGCTTCAGTCTCAGTAATATTTTGCATTCTTAGAAAGTCAGTATTTTGAGCTATCTAGTATGTCAGATTATCTATTTATTCAGTTGGGAGTAGTACTTAGCACTAAGAAAAAGAGGTGGTGAAGGCTCACCCATAAAGTTAAGGTTGAGACCTTTAGTAGAAGTCCCTAAGTCCTAGAACTACGGCACCACCGTAAGTTCTAAGGGGGTCACCCATAAGATTAGGCTTGACACCCTAGTATTTTTTGGACATCAGATTAGTGGATCCACACCAGAAAATGTTTGTACCCTTGGCAAGGTATGAACACCCTCCCATCCTGGGTTACAGGTTGGCCCCATAGTAAGCTCAGCTTGGGGTATGTCGGTATAATAGCTTCCAGAGTTCAACTTCATTATTGCATGACCTTGTATTTAGTTATTCAACTCAGTTCAGTAATATATAGTTGTATGTTTATATACTTGGTCATTGCATCAACTTATATCTTTCAGTTTGCATTTAGTACAATATAACAATATTTTCAGCATGCTTAGTAGAAGAATCTCCTCTAAGGATTTACTCTAAACATGACTCATGGTTTTCAGCTCAGTTGCACTAATTCATGATTTACAAACATAATTCATATTTGTAGTCTATGGCTCTCCAAGGAACAGTTTTATATATGCTTAAATATCATGATCTCACAGTTATTGTTAAGAAACATGATTTACACTCTCTTCAGCAAGAGATCCTACATTTTACAGTTTGACTTATACATTCTTAGACATCTATACCTAGTCCAATTTTTAGCCATGATTTCAGTATATACATGTTTCTCATGAGTTTTTAAATTAGTGCATATCTCACATGTTCGATACATTCAAAGTACTGACCACATACTTCTTGCGCTATATTATATTATGATATCAGGTTCAGGATCTCAATCTCAACATCAAAGTTAATGCGATCCATCGCCACATCAGCAGCTACAAGAGGTGAGTTCTCATAATTCGAGGATGGAATTTTATGACATTCTTCTTTAGTATTTTTAGTTTCAGTGTTTAGAGTTAGCTGGGGACTTTCCCAGCCGCTCATCAGTAGTAGAGGCTTCTAGACATAGAGTTAGATATTCAACTTGTTTTTAGATTGGGTCTTACCTTTTAGATGTATATTATCTTCAGAGGTTTTCAGATAAATCCTAAAACTTATGTTTTATCAGTTTAGATTCTGCTCAGTCTTATTTATACAGAATATTCAGTATTATGCCAGACCATGGGTTAGCTTAGGGTCACTTGTGGATCTAAGCACCATGTTACATCCAGAGTGTAGTCTCGGGGCGTGACAAGACTGTCTCAAAACACTCATTAGAATGTCTCCATACCAAATGGTCTTTGGCAAATCATGCCATTTACCTGTGGAACTTGAGCAAAGGCCATGTGAGAATTGAAAAGATTGAATCCCAATTGGGAAAAATCTTGCCATGTGATAGTTGAGGATCTTAATTTGATTGATGAGTTCTGGATGCAAGCTTACTAGAGAACTTATCTTTACAAGGCTTGAATGAAACATTTTTATGATCAAAGGATACTGAAGTGGGAGTTTTTTCCTCGAGATTGGGTGCTTCTATTTAACTCCAGGCTTTAACTTTTCCCCGGTAAATTAAAATCCAAGTGGTCTAGCCCTTCCAATGTGTCTCAAGTATTTCAAATGGGGCCATTGAACTTGAAGGGGAAAATATGTTAAGGTTTAAAGTGAATGGCCAGCGGGTCAAGCAAAACTTGGGTCTCCCCAAAGAAGTCACCCTAATAGGGGTGATTTACCTCGATGAGCCATGGTTGTAAGGTAACCCCCATCGAGTGCGATGTTAAATCAAGGGCTTCTTGGGAGGCAAACCAGGCGTTCATTTTGTTTTCAGTTTTTTCTTCAGTTGCTGTTATTTTTGTTCTCTTGCTAGGTAGTATCAAACTTGAAAAAATAAGTGTTCTAAAGAGGTCTCCATAAGGAACCTCCGCTGCACTTGCGAGTCATAGGTGCAGGCACATATGATGATCAGAATACCTAGGAAACATTCTTGAAAAATTTGGCACCTATGCGGCACCTACAAAATGTAGGTTCAAACCTGTCGTACACAAATTCGAACCTATCGCATATGCAGGAGCAACGCATGTTGCAATCCAGTCAACTAATATTAGGGTGAAATTTGGTGTGCCTATGCTACACATACAAAGTACAGGTCCTGAACTACAGCCCACAAATGAATTGCAGGAGGAAGGCAGACCACTGTAGCCTCCGATGCTTTTTCTCGCACTGCTTACATCTTAGATGCGCTCGCATATGCCCACTTGCCGCATGCATGTGGGGCGCATATGCGAGGTAGACCACTGAACCTAAAGTCATCCTAAATATGCCTCTTGCACGCCAAGTGCACCTGCACATCCCATTTCTAGAACACAGACTGTCATTATACATCCTTAGGGCTAGTATGAAGAGCCCCTTACATTCCTAGGAGTCCTTACATCTATTTCTTTCATTTATGTTATTGTGCATTGGGGACAATGCTTACTCTTAGTTGGGGTGGGTGTAATTATATTAATGCCCTTATTGTGCTTGATTTCTTTCTTTGGATGTGAGTTTTATGCCATTGTGTCAGGTTGGTTTCACATGCCAATTGTCCTACTACTCGTGCCTTGCAAATTGCACTTAGTGCCATTGCCATGCCTCATTTATAAAATAAATCATGAGCACATAATTCAAACTTGCCTTTGTACATAGTAGATTTTAATAAACTATGAGGGTTTTCTTTATATCATGGTTCTTTCCCAAGGAGCAAAATTTTGTTTTTATTTATTTTTGTATCAAACTGGGTGGCATGTCCCTATGATAGATTGAGAGATGACTTTTTTAATGGGAAATGCCAGTTTTAATATTTGTTTTAAGTTTGTGTCACATTTGTCTCGAATGGGACCACCAAAAATTTTCTTGGAAAATGATTTTTGAAATTGAGAAAAGAGGGAAAAATAAATTTGAAAAGCATTCTCTTATCATGATCTTTACATTCTTCGTTTGGCTTTTTGTTCACAAATGACTTGTGTGAAACTCAAAATATCTTATCAAAAGTCATTTATTTCAATTGATTTTGAGAAGAACTATGGAATCCTAGTGCTGTGATGCCTTG
The DNA here is from genome assembly GCA_003996215.1 of Jaltomata sinuosa. Classification (NCBI taxonomy): domain Eukaryota; kingdom Viridiplantae; phylum Streptophyta; class Magnoliopsida; order Solanales; family Solanaceae; genus Jaltomata; species Jaltomata sinuosa. Next base: position 224,812 of record QJPP01001433.1, read on the forward strand.
TGTGGTAAGGTTTAGTATGTTCTTTTGTATACATGTCATCTAGAACTAGCCCTGAATGTGATTCAAGGAAAAATTCTAGACGTTGCTTAGCTTAGAATATGAACTTAGGCTCTCTTTGGATGGCCACTTCACCCAAAAAGTGCATTCCCTTAACATTGATCTTAGTTAACCTCTTTTAGACTTTTAACCTTTTTCTTGGCAACCAAGTTACACACCTTTACCTTTTAGAAATCCTTTAGCTTGGAACCCTTACTCCCTAATTGCTTTTCAAATAAAAATGTAGGCTAAACGCCTAAGTTTGGGGGGAATTGAATGAAAATTTGGGATATTCGATGTAGGAAAAAGCCTACGTTTGGGGGGTGTCTATAAATATTATGAATGAGGAATTGAGCTTTAAAGTAAGGTGACACCAAATGCTTATCTTGTTATTTGATCGAAACTATCAAATGATGGAAGAAAGAAAGAAAAGAGAATTGAATAGTTTCACATTTTGTCTTTAGAATGCGTAATTAGTAAACAAAGGTTTTGTGAAGAATTGTTTGGGAAAAACTTGGATTGTAAGAGGGAGAAATAAGGTTAAGTTGAATAAATGATGTGAATGGTGTACTTGAAAGCCTAATGATAAGCGTTTGGGTGGTTCTAGTCACCTAACCAAAATGATATCCTTCCATTAAACCTAGCCTACATAGTTGCCCGCAAGTCCATAGTGATTTCGAGCTTTGCAACTCTACATTAGTAGTGAATTACATGAAGGTCAAGCCTATGGTTCGATATGTGTGCACTTGAATTTATTTGAGAGTGAGAGCATCTTTTTGCTATCTTGTAATCCCTATATTATGAATTACATGATTGTGAGTATGATTCTCTCTTGTGGTGAGTGACATTACAATCATGGAGTGAATGATGAAGCCTTGACCCCAATTGAGGGGAATGAATGTGATAAGTTATGATGTGAACTTTGAACTTTAAATTGATTGTGTTTGCCTTGAGCTTGTGGTGATACCGATTGAGATTAGTGCTTTTGATTAAGTCTTTTTGTTGTTTTAGTTCATTTGAGTCGTAGTAGTCCTATGAGTAATCCTTGTGTCTTGGAAAGCTTGAGTCAATCCTATGCTTAGTGAATGTTTTTCTTGAGGACAAGGAATAGTTCAAGTTTAGGGGTTTGATAAGTTGGTAATTTACCAACTTATTAAGCTCTTAAGCATGAATTATTCCCTTAATCGTGTATTATATAGAAGGATTTTATGCCATTGTTCTCTTATATACAAGCATTTGTGTGAATTGAATAAGGAAAAGGATTTGGACCTAAATATGCAATGAAGGAAAGCCAAGTTAAGAGAAGAAAAGAAGAAAGGGAATTCTGATTAGAACATGCGTGCAACAAGTCGGTACCTGCATTTCCCAGGTGTGGCGCATGAAAGAAAGGAAGACACTGAGTTCTTTATTGGCACCTCCGTGCCACAAGTCATCACATGAGGCTGTAAGTGCCAACGCAGGCGAAGCACAAGTGGTACGAGGGGCAAAATCATCCAAAATTCATTAGCATATTTGGGAAGCTTCCAATGATGTTTTTGGTACGTGTGCAAAGAATATTACACCTAGAATTTGCCTATTTTGTATATTGTGAAGGGTACACTTGAGGAGTACAACTCTTAGCATCTTCTTCTTCTAGAATTTTAAAAACACCATTGTTGAAGGTTGAAAAGCTTAGAATTGATATTAATTTGTCATGATGAATGGATTTGAGGAACTCCTTTATGGTATAATTTCTCTTTCCATTAATATGAGTAGCTAATTTCTCATCTAGGGATGTGTAAAATGATGCGTGTTTAGTATTGATTGGGTATTGACTATTTGTTCTTAAAATTGATTATAAAATATTTATTTATTGAATTCTCTGAGTTTTAATCTAATTATTAATGATTGCAAACATTAATTGAGTCCTCTAATTTCACTTTTGCTTGAGGGAGGAAAGTGGAACAGGGTAAGGACTCAATAGTAGAGATTTGGGGCTAAAACCTTATCTAAAGGCTAGAGATAGAGATAGTCTAAGCATACCCAAGCAATTGTTTGGTTGATTATTGATTATGGTTTTGGGTTTCGAGAGAGCGCAAAATAGACACGCTCTTGGATTGAGAAACTTTGAGTGTAGCTAAAACCAATGCTATCCATGCTATTATATGTTCTAAGGCATCTAATTAATACCTATCAGTTCTTCTCCCCATCAAATGCACACCTCTAGATCATCTAATCTTGATGCCACATCAATCGTGTTACATCGTTGTCTTTGAAAACTCAATTGATTACTTGTTTAAACAAATTCCCCCATTTTACTTTATTTTTTTATGCAATACGCTTACTTGTGTGATTCAATTTACAAAACTTGGTAAATCTAACATCCAATCTCTGTGGGAAATTGACCCCGACCTCTTGTTGAGTACTTGTTTTGTGAATAACCATTTCCACCTCCTTTATTGAAGAGTGATTTTGGATGTTCTCAGTCAACATAGGACTAATATTATTAATTATATGTGCAATCATTTTATGTGAGACATTATCTAGCAGCTTCTGTTTATCCTATTTATCACACTCTAAGCCTAGATGGGGCGGACAAGAAACCCATGAGAACATGCTATAACACTGATGTGTACTAAGTGGAAGAACCATATTCCAAAGACAATATTATCCCACTAGCCTCACAACTTTACTAGAAAACTAGAACTATGACTAGATATGATAACTTTACACTATCTACAAAGTCTCTAATAAAATCTGTAACTATAAAATGGTAGATATTTGAGACATGGCCTCAACATACCAAACTATAAAATTGTAAGTATGACTAAGGAGTACTGATCATCTATTAGCTCCAAATAAGAATAGAGCTCACCAACTGCTTTGCTGAATATGCAATGGGTACCTAACACAAAAGTTTGTTGCTTGTATACATGGTCCTACATTTATAGAAATGCAGTGGCCCCAAACATTGGGATGTCACTACATAAAAATATGTACTGGTAGATAAAGTAGACAGAATAACAAGTTGACAAGTGCTGATGCTCAGGTGAATCAGATGTCAACGTGAAAGACTTATGAGCATACAAGTAATCAATATACAATATGGAACTGTAACCTATGCACTAGTCTTGTTAGAATATCATAATCCAAGTACTGAAGATGAACAACTGTGGACAAAAAATATCACAAATTTTAGTATGAGACTATAACTAATGAATAGCCTTATTAGCTTAACAAATAACACCTTTTAATTGTTCATTAGTATATATCACCTAATAGTTTTCCTAGGTGGTGCTCTATGACTATTTTTAATACAAATAATCATATGATGGCCTACTAAAGGCAATCTATGCCTAATGTAGGGCTTATATTGCCCAAATACTCATGATGATTATACCATGCACATAAATGTAATCAAGGTCTGACACAAGCTGCGCCCTCTAGGGCTCTCATAGGAGGGTCTTGCTCTTATGCCATATGTGCCATATGTTGGCTCAAGTTAGGAGAACTAATGGATGATATTTCAGCTGACTGCAAATGCAAATGATGCCACAAGGGCGGGTATGCCATAATCTTTGGGCTCACTATAATGGTCTAGTATCAACCCTGTGCATAGTTATATGTTGCGCGAGTGTGTCATATATAACCTATGAATACTCTCCCAATGTTAAGGGTAACTTTCATCACATAATGTGTTAAAGGCATATACAAGTAAATTACGATCCAGATCATTCAACTATTTAAGTAAAATCTCTATATAAAACTTAAATTCTTGAAGATAATATTAGCTATACAAATGCTAGTTCTCAATTCTACTTATGACAGCATTGCATTTGTTCTCACATAAACAAGTGCAATTATCATACCACTGTAATGCCCCATACTTGACATACTTGCGCAACCCGTAAACACTGATGAATCAGTATGAACTAGTAGGATATTGATGTAATTGGACAACTATACAAAGGAACACTTATATTAAACCATTTAAAGTGTTAGACCAAAGTTATAGACCAAAGGGAGACTTGAAACAAAAGTTCAAGTTGAAGGGTTCATTACGGTAGAGTATTTCAAATAAGCTCATATATGATATGAATTGTAATAAGTATATCTCCCAATATACAAGAATTTAGAGGTCCTATGAGATACCAAGTTAAAGGTATTTGAGTCACGTTTCTAACACAACAAATCTCCCGTCCATACGAGTTTCGAGTAAAATGTTATGTGCAGTTTACTATAAACATGCGCACTTCCCGATCACCGGGGGACATGTAGCAGCCTTGGGTAAGTCGGCCAAAAGTTAAGTTTTTATATTGAGATTTTGGGATTTCATTTCCCATCTTTATTAGAACATAAAGGAATTGTTCCTTAGTTGTTTTATATGGTTCTCCTTCATCTCCATCTCTCCCTAGCCTAACGTAAGTTGATTCCTTCAAGAATCAAGTGTATTTTTCATCATAGATCATGGAAACATACTTAGCCAAGTATTTTCTTGAAGAGAAAGTGTTGTTCTTGAAGTTTAAAAAGGTGCAGGGATTGATTTCTTATTGATAAAGGATTTCTATTCTTCTACCTCTATAAATAGGTTCTAAGAGTTGTGTTAAGTATAGTTTACGGGTAGAACTCAGTGAACGGTGATAGGAAGTCGTGAGTCCATCTTTTTCTCATTGTAGTTGATATACTTGGTGAGGAGGGAGTATGTAGAGAACCTTATTGGTTGTTTTGTTGTCTAAATAAGGGTGTATTATTTTATATTGAGGCAGCAAGCATGCTGCAATAAGGAGGGAGGCTAGATATAGATAACATGATTTTTATAGCTCTTACGAGCTTGTCACTCGTCAAGTGTTTGATAAAATGAAAAATGGATTGAGAATGTTGTTTAAATGTTCATAGGCTTCCTCTTAATGTATGAATTGTAATACTTCTCTCCTAACTTAATCTATGAGCTTAAAGGGGCATTTTACGCCATTAGATAAAGAACTCCTGAGGCGATGTTTGAAAGCCGAGAGTTCAAGTTTATGACCTTATTTGGGATATATAATGGATTGTATATTGTAAGTCAAGGATTGAGGGTGTAATATTCACCTCATAGAAGTTCATAGGTTTAGTTGCGAAGGGGATAAAGAGAGAGGTGTTGCACTACACCGTTTATTTATCATATTTGCTAAGCTTATTGCTCGTAAGATATTGTCATCTTTCTAACCTTGTCATACTTCTTGGTTAAATGTTTATGCTATTGCATATGATGTTATGTTATGGATAAGAAGTCTTTTGAAGGCCATCAAAGGCACGATGTAAGAGAGAAAGTCTCAGAGTGAGATATGTAAAGTTAAAACATCTTTCACCATCAAGGCATGACCTAGAGTCACATGTTCCTTCTAGAAAGGTTGTCATAGATTATATGCTACTTAAAAGCAAAGCTTATGACTATTATAGGTCTTTTTCATGTGGAGTTATAACCCTATAGAGTTATATTACTTTTTTCTAGTCAAAGAAGTCATATATTTCACATGACCGTACGTGTCTTTAATTGAAACTTAAGGTTACAGAGCATATATGTCATGGAATTTAAAGAAAGTAATTGTCTATGGATTTGCCACAATTATATAGATCACATAGATATATAATTTTTTAGCTAAATAAAGTAATCAATATTCAGATAACGAGTTATATGATTCATGAGTTTCTTACTACCGGCCTTTACAGGCAAGATGAGATTATAGCCTACTCTGTAGCACAGGGTGGGTATTTTTAGGGCCACTACATACTATGATATTCTATGCACAGAATTCAGACAAAGTGAGCTAGAACTTCCCATCGTGGATTTACCTGACAAACAGGCCTGTAGGCAGACCTTATAGGAACCCTGGAGGGCGTGCCTTAACATACCAAGTTATCTAGATTATAAGATTTTATAAATGGTTGTGACAGTTGGCTATAGATTCCATACAGGTGTCACTGATCACAGACAGTAGTCCATCTTGTGACTTCCTGACAGTTAGTATTATAAAAAGAAGAAGGATGCAACATAAAAAGGTAAATATGTCACCTAGGTAAATTCTAGGAATTTTAAAAATATGTAAATGAATAACGCATAGGACGTTATGTGAGGACCCTTGATATTGGTCATAGTATTAATTTCAGTTTCAGATTACATTTCTTGTATGTGTATGCTCAGATTTTCCTATTTTTGACATTTGATTCAGTGAGCATTCTTACATGTCTACATGTTATTTAATTTGCTTTACATACCAGTACATATTTTATATATAATGACGTCCCTTTATTTGGGACCGCTGCATTTTTATAAATGCAGGCTCATATACTCAGGCTAGCAGACATCCGCAGTAGACTAGTGCCTTCCAGTTGATCAGTTGGTAGGCTCCACCTCTCTATAGAGCTATCAGATGTATAGGTCCTATGTTTTGGATTCATGTACATATCTTATAGTGGGTATATTGGGGACCTCTCCTGACTAGTTATCGGATTCTCAGATACAGACTCTTTAGAGGCTTCGTAGATTTAGTTTTTGTAGAGTTGTACAGCTAGTCCAGTGGGCCCTTCAATTATCTATATTTTAGTGTATGTAAACATGCCTTGATGTATATTCTGCTACTTATTAATTTACAAATTTAGCATGAGTTTAGTAGCTAGATATATTTAGCAGGTGTTCGTATAACTTGTCAACGTCCACCCTCCTAGATAGGGGCGTGAAAACTATAGCTAATTATTTTCATTTAAAACAAGTGACATGTATGCCATATAACTTCTAAGAATTTGAAATAAAAACACTTATGGTCATGCAAAGGATTAGGAAAACTCAACTCGAAAGGAGTAATATGAATAGTTATAAAGTTTGACGATCAGATGGGTGAATGACATATATTTAAAATGAAGGTCTTATTTTCATATTTCATATAAGCTATATTGACCTTTATAGAAAAACACATGATGTAGGGTGGTCTCTTAACGGTGAGTGAAGTTTTAGCTTCACATACCTTAACTACTTTTCTAGCTAACGGTAGTACCATGAGTCCCAAACAACTCGACACATATAGGTGCAACCTCTACTCAGCCAATATTGGCTTCCATCATCCAATTGACAACCAATAGACTACAAAAATAATATATATGTCCATCAATAACACGTGGGTTCATCTAATAAATCATTCTAATATTCTTCATGTATTCTCAAAACTAATCAAATTTCTTAGCAATTCTTTAGACCAAGTTCTCTATTTTTTGAACTTACTTTAATTCTATATCAAATCTTCCCAATCAGTAGAAATACCCAAAACTTTTCCACTTTAATAAATATTTAGCTATTTAATTTTTTCCTCTTTCAAAAACCCTAATTTATCAAAGCCCATTTCAAGAGCTAGTGGAAAATTCTAATCAAATGGTGATTACCACTTTATACTACCTCCCAAAAATATATTTCATAATTATATTCGAGAGTGGGGAAGATAAATTATCTTTTTGAAATTAAACCCCAACTTGAGTTCTGGATAGAATCTTAAATTTTTTTGGATGAAGATTACTAGTTGTCTAAGACTTTTGAATCATCATGTTTCTTCTCCTTCATGCAAACTTTTATTACCTTATGAACTCAACTTATTATTGATGCCGCTGCAAAGAATCCATGAACACTTGGCTTTGTTCTGGAAAAATTTTCAGCAAAAGTACTCACCTAGTATTTCCTATAGAAAGAGAAAAATGACCCCACTGATACCAAATGTTAATAACTTATTTAAGGGAGGAGTCACTTAAATTCCTTTATAATTTAATTAATTAATTTTTTTTAAAATAACCATTTCTAAATTGAAACCACTGTAAGCCCACAACTACAATGTACTTAAATGTAATACCTATTTAGCAATAACAACTACAACATAAATGCCAAAACTTTGTATCATGTAGAACTTTGTTGCTCTTTCCAAACTTTATTCGTAACTCTTTGGGGAAAATTCTTAAATACCAACTATTTATGGCACTGAAAAAGAGACTCAAAGATTCTTAATTTGATAGGTAGTACGACCTCTAACTCTTTATATCTTGGGAGACACACTCATTTAATGTCAGCCATGTATGAAATCATTTGAAATACTCCGCCAAAATAAACCCTTTGTAAAGACCCTTTCAGTAGTTACCGGATGGTTAGGGCCAAAGTTCCTTGTTAGAGTTCCTCTAGTGAATTGAGCTAATAAAATCTCAAAGGTGCGGTAGCTTAAGACTGAAAACACTTGATTAGTTATGATGAATCGTGTTGTATTTCATTGAGTTATATTTTGTTAGGAGGTGACTTAGTGATCTAGGCTTCCGTAAGAAATTTTGAAACTACGAGTTAGTTAATAGCATGTTTTTTTAGTGATTGCCGCGTTGAGATTATTTGAGTATGAAAATTATCTTGTGAAATGAGGCTTTTGTCTATTTTTCCCGAACTACTAGTTAAGGACCACTGCAGTGGTGGGATTTCTGCTATAGCGCGATTGCCAAAGTGGTCGAAGTCCCACCATAGTGAAACTAGATGAGTAATTAGGACTCGCCATAGCAAGACTTTTCTTGTCATAGCAAGCCCTTCCTCGCCATAGTGGATCCACTGCAGCAAGACATTGTCCGGTGCAGTGAATGATGGGAGGCAGAATACCTTCTTTAAGTCACTTATTCTGAGTTTTATCTAAAAAAACTCTAAGACTTTGTTCTAGAGCTTCAGAGAGGCTATTTTCCCATGGCTAGGGCTATTTTATTCTTGAGGTAAGTTCTCCCCACCATATATTATGCCTAGTAATTCGTTAATATCCTAGAATCATTAGGATGAATGTAATAGGGGAATTGTGGGTTAGAACCCTAGGTTCATAAAAAGTTTGAGAAAGCCTATGAGTAGATGTAATAATCATCTAAAATGCTTATAGGTTATAAATTAATACTTCATAGCATAATTTTAATATTCTTAAACATAAATTATGGTGATTAGGAACCCCTTGCCTACAAACTCAAAAAGCTAGTTCCCGTGGAGTGAGTCTAGTGCTTCCCTTTAACCTAGAAGCACTTAGTGAGCCTTCAACAATGTCCTTCATGGACTCTTGTTTGAGTTGACCAGCCGGACAGAGGCTAGGGCTGCTTCCTTCCCATCGCGTCCTTCCTTGTGTGTCGAAGATTTAAAGCGAGTGCACTGGAAAAGAATGGGAGCTGGATCGATCTATTCTATGGTGAAGCATCCGAAGCATAACTACACACTCACATAATATTTGCCGAGAGATAGGAGCCACCAATGCATTGGGAGGCCGAAAAGCAGAGGTTTCCTCTAGGCAAAGGAGCTCAAAAAATATCCTAACTATCTATGGGCAAGAAGCAAGGGTGCAACTGTTGCAAAAAGTCGGTCTTACCTTTTATCATATTAGTAAAGGGCCTTTAGGCTTGACTAATAAGATATATATGGCTTTTCCCTTTACTAGTAAGAGGCAAAGATCATCAACATTTAGTCATCTATGTCGCTACCTACTCCTTTTGGAAAAAGGCTTTGGGGATAAGATCAGACTCGAGAAACAATCTACTTCAAGGCTGTAGGGAGGACTACGCTCTGCAGGTAGGCATCACTATTTATCATGTCGCAAACCACGAGAGTGGCAAGCGCCCATAGGAGCAAAGCTCATTTTCCTTTCGGGGTAAAGCGGCGCATAAAGAAGGGCTGGCCCATTAAAAATCCGGTTCCTTTGTGAACGAAGTTCAGAATAAACAAGGGTTCATAGAACGAGGTGGAGCAGTTACAATTACTTCAGTTGGAGCTGCGGCAATTGCTTTAGCAGGCGACAAACATAGTTGTTCTGATGTTATAGTTAGAAAGAGGGGTTGGTAATCTAATCCCTGTTAGTGGTCTTATAGTAGAGTGAGTGATCCTCGGGTAGTCATCTATGAGTTGAAGCAGGAACAAAGAATCAATATAAGGTGAAAGAACCTTCTTTCATTTAAATTTCCTGTTTAACTCTTTCTGAAAAGGGATCGTAATGTGAGCGAATTTGAAGACTTCCGTTGAAGGCCTTCATATGCATATCACCCGAATTTCTTGATTCACGGCGTCGAGTATTTTTTAGATCTCATGACTCGACCGATAGATGGTGATACCGCCACCTTTGGCGACGTGATCCTTTCTTATTCACTTATGCTGGTGGAGGAGGTCAGATTGAAGGTTGCTCATTCAACCCAGTGGATCCATTGTTTATGCAGCAGTGTAATGCAGTTGAGCAAAAAATGGAAAGGCAGGTTGCGAAGGCAATAACTCAATGATAGGATTGAACTCTAACGGAAAAGGAAATAGGCTAAGTAAGAGGATTTACCATCAATCGTGAAAGATGAAGTGACTCACCAAGAGCATTGCCAATCAGGGGCTGCGGGGACAGGATCTAGAAGAACTAAACAAAAAGAAAGTGGCCGAAGGAAAAAAGGAGCAAATTAACCCACCCAGTCCTGCCTCGAGGAAGGAATGCAGGAAAGGAAATTTGAAGAGGCCATACTTTGTCTTTAGGAAGAAAGCCCGACTCCGAAGCTTAACTTACCTTCAGTTTCATAAAAATATGACCTTTAGGATAAAAACTGCTCGGGGGGGGGGGGAATTAGAGTAGAAACTTTATGAACTTAGATTATGTGAACATTGTGGGATTAGTTGATGGTTAATAGAGCCTTGGGTAATGTTATAGACCTTGAATAAGGATAGAACTAGTGGGTTTGAATATTCAAAAGATTCTATTTGAAGAGTAGATGATTGATTGCTCTTATAATTACTTGTTTTAGACTTTGAACATTATAAGGCATCGAGGAAGAGAAAAGCTCATGTGAATTAGATTTTTTCATTCAGGTTCTTTGATTGAGGTAGGTTATAGTTTATGTGGAAATAGACTTAATTTAGTCTCTTGTATGTGTTATGAAGTGATAAGCATGTTGATTCTCTTCGGACATAATTTGTGGTTGAATATTTACTTGCTTGGCAATGCTTAAATAAATAAGCTGATAATTGTTTGAAGCCTATCTGTAAATGACCCATGACTATGATGTGCACTTGCTTTATTCTTGTGTACTTGTTGTTACTATCCTGAGAGATAACAATTTTGATAACATACTGAGATATGTTGAGAGAGCTGAGAATATATATACTATTGTGTTGATGGGTGGCTCGAGTTTGATGTGAGCTTACAATTAGTGGGTATATTGTGGAGCAGGTACCAATCCTGTATGGTACATGGACCCTAGGCTATTCCTAGCAGTTCATGACTAGTTAGGCAGATATAAAACCATTTAGCATGTGTGTACAAATGAGTGACTATTGTGAGTTCTGATATGGTATAGAGTGAGACTAATGAGATACAAGGGCTATACAACTGTAAGATAGGTATGGACATGATTCCATATATTGTGATGTGATTGCATTATATTTGTAGAGTTTAAAATGATTTATTATATCTGTTAGGTGACTTGTATGTACTTTACTCGTTGAATTTGATATGTCTAGATTTTCAGTGACTTACCTAGTTGATGTAACTACTTGTTATCTGAGTTTGATTATGTGTTTATGTATTTGTCTACTTGCCTTATTGATTTCATTAGATATACTTACTACTATTTGGAGTCGGCCTATGATACCTACCAGTACATATTATTTGTATTGATACTACTCATTCACTTTCTTTTTGGTGCAGATTGTATTCCAGAGACTTTGACATGACTTCAAATTCTAGTACCAATAATTGATCGATTCGAGGGTGATCTATCCTTATCCAGGCTGTCGTAGATATTTCTAGTGCTTGATGTCATCCTTCAGACATTATTTCATTTTTAGTTGATTTCAGATATTCTTAGACATTGTTTAGCTAGAGTTTTTTGTATGATGACTTTTAAATCTTGGGGATGTAAAAGCTAGATTTTCGCATAGTCTTTTATTGATTAGCTGAGACTTGATTATTATACCTTGAATTACTTAATTATTTCTTAAATCAATTGGTTAGTGGTTGGGCTAATGGGTAAGACATGGTTAACCCACCGAGGGCTTAGTATGTGTGCCAGTCACGGCCATTTGAGTAGTGACAAAGTTAGTATCAGAGCTTTAGGTTTGTTGATCTTGTCATACAAGGACATACCTAGTAGAATCTTGCAGAAGGATACATAGACGTCTGTTTTGATCTTCGAGAATCTATTAGACACTAGAAAAACTCAATTCTTGCTTTCTTTTGTGCTATTACTTGATTCCAATTGATATATAGTGATCCAAATTGGTAGATGACCTCTTCACTATTTTATCTCTCAGATGGCGAGGAAACGTGAAATAATGGCAGAAGTAGCAACACTCGAGCTGGCCACTGGGTTGCAACTCGTGATAGACGGCAAGCGAGAGGAGGTGGTAAAGCTAGGAGACGTGGAGCAGCACTCACCACGGCAGGGATTCAGATACTAGACAGGTTCGTGATAGGTCAGAATCCCCTCCACCCCTAGAGGATCACGCTGGTGTTGTAGAAGAGGTAACGGTACCAATTCTAGAGGGTGTTGCTCTTTCTCCATATTCATCAAATATGATGGCACATGTATTTACTCTACTGAGCAATTTGGCAAGGACGGAGGTGGCACCGCATTTCCCACAGGTCAAAATCTAGGAGTTCAATATGTTGTTGCTATGGCTCCAAATATGCTCTAGGCTTTTGAGATAGGGATACTTCTGAGACAGGTGACTAGGTTAGTGATGACTGGGGAGGAGCATGACTTGTTTCTGAGGTTCACTGAGATGAAGCCTCCAATTTTCTATGGTGCCAAGACTGAGGAAGGTTATGAATTATTATTGAGTGTCATGAGAGGCTCCATAAGATAGGGGCAGTAGAGAGATATGGGTTGGAGTTTGTTACTTTCCAGCTACATGGGGATGAAAAGTTATGGTGGAGAGCTTATGAGGCATGTAGTCCAGCTAGGTCACCTCTGGTGACATGGACTCAGTTCTATTCCATCTTCTTGGAGAAGTACGTCCCTTGTACTTTGTGGGATAAGAGGGGGGATGAGTTTACTAGCATTAAGTAGGGCAATTCTTCTGTTGTAGCCTATGAGTCCCATTTCACTTACTGTCCAAATATTCATTGCAGTTGTTGCATATAGAGGAGGAATACATCCATCGGTTTGTCTTTTTGGTGTTACTTTGTGTGTTGTTTTTGTTAAAGTTTGGAGGTAGGAATCAAGCTAGGGATTTTGGAATGATGAATAGGAATTGATCCACTTCAGGCACACAACAGGAAAAATGCACATTGAGAAGTGCATTTCGCATGAGCCATCGCCCTTCACAACAGATTCACCTTCTAACATTCGAGACCACGTGCGCTGGGCTATGCGATCGCATATTACATTGTGCATTGCCCGACAGTTCACATGATGCATACAAAAACTTACAATAATTGATGAGTTTTAGGATCTGGGCATGTGATTGGAGTACGGACCTCATCACCCATTGTGCGCATTGCACACCATTTCGCACTACAAACCAGAACACTAGCAGTTCTCTAAAACTTTAGCCCAACATTCGACAACTAGGGCATTTCACCCCAACTCATGTGCGCATTGCATATTTTTCACACTATAGCCGGCAAACTGATAACGCTCAAATGTACTCTCTAATTAGGAGGTATCGGTGATCGTTAAACAAAACACATTTATATTTTCAACGGGAGTCGAGGTCGATCCCACAGAGAACAATATAATTGCGATTGAGCTAATAAAGAATAAGAGAAACTTAAAGAAGTTCAAAGAGCAAAAAGGGAAAAGATATCAAAAAAGGGGGTTTTAGACTAAACTAAAAGATAAAAGAAAATCAAATAAGGGATAGAATGACCAATGGCTTTCACCTTGCTTTTCCCATGCAAGGACAACAAGGGAGAATTGGGAATGGGAATTCAATTCCAAGACTTGTACCTGATTAACACATGGGTAGTCTTGGTTAAAGGTGTACTTAACTGTCATTCAACCAATCAAGAAACTATCCCCATGGGTTTTGTCGATTCACCACGAGTGTGCAATAACCAACAAATTAAGTTGGGTGAGTTGTGCTATTTCTAACCCCAACACTTAGATGGGAGTTTCCAGCAACCAAACTATCTCTAGCCTTGATATAGAGTGGAAACCCCAAATCCCCACTATTAAACCTTTCCGAATTTAAGGAAATCCTCTCTCAAGTAAAAACAAAATTAGTATGCAAAGTCAATGTTTGAAACTATTAGCTATAAATTCAAGCACAGAGAATTCAATAGACCCAAATAATTAATCAAGAGAAAAATCTAGATAATAATTCAACACCCAAACAAGTATTATCTCTAATACAAAACCCAAATCTCAATTCAACAATTACACCAACAAAATAGCAATTAAGAACAAGAGTTGAAGAATGAAAACTAAAGATTTTACAATAAAGAGCATCCAAATCTTCACTCCTATGGTGTTGGTTGATGAACTTGCTCTCCAAGATTTACCAAAACTTCTGAGAATAGCCAAAGATGCCTTCCATAATGGCCGAGGAGTCTTTTGTATGATTGGGGTTTCCACAAAGGTGAATGTCATTTATGCCCATTTTCACGTTCAGGCGCAGTGAAGCACCATTGTGCTAATGCAGCGCTATCGTGACCATATCTTCCTTGCTATCCTTGCATTGCAAAGGTTGTTAAATCTCTCACTTTTAATTGCGTTTGTATTTTTAAACAACAACCCCCCAATCATTTTATTTCTTTTTGCTCCTTGTACTTTAATAAGTTGCTCTAATTCTTTATTTTCTCAATTGCCTTTATATTGTCCTCCGTGGATTCGACCCCAACATCCCATTGGGTTACTTATTCATTTTCTTGACAATAGCTACCAACTCCTTCGGGAGAGTGCTTTTGAGCATCATTAGTGAGGTCTCACATATCAAGGAAGTATGGAAAATATAGTTTATCCTTGTAGGGAGGATCTCAGCTCAGTACACATAGAAGTACAACCTACCTCTATTTAGATCTATTGGCTTTCTTATACCTATACCAGGAACCCAAGCCTGCCTATTTTTGTTGAAGTTCCGATGACGGATTGTTCCCTTCCTGAGCCCAATTTTATATGCACAGGGAAAGATCTCAATAGGCCTAGGGTGGGGGGCAAGCTCCCCTATAGGGTCGAGGTAAGAAATAGGAGTGGGGAAGAGTCTGCAACAAAATAAATTAAATAGACAGAGAAGTCTAGTAAGCCTATTGATTCATGAAAGTCCGACTAGTCTAGGCACCGCCTTCCAGATTTTTAAAAGTAGGTGGTTTTAAGTCCAGAGACCTATTCTGGTTAGAGAGTGCGGGTAGTCGACAATGTAATGACCCTTCCGGTTATTTCTACGTATCCTTGAACCGTTAGAGCTTGTTTGTAGCCGCCCCAAGTCACATAAGGCTCGTCAGGACCGGTATTTTGGTGTCAGGCCCATTTGTTTGGTCGCATTATAAGTTTTGAAATCAAGCAAATCGGCAAAAGTTATTGTAAGTTCTTTAATAAATTTTCTGAACTTTGGGTAAAATGTCTCAGAGCTTTTCTCTCAATATATAAAGAGTTAGAAGTCCCCCAAAATATCGAATCGAAGGTCTACGAGTCTAGTTTCCAACACACAAAACCTCACGTCCAACTGATCTTGGAGTAAAGAGTTATGACTATTTTACCGCGGACTGTCTAGCAGTAAACGGGTTGCGAACCGGGTCGCGAACCGGGGTGGGTTAAACTCGATTTAAGCCTCAACTTCACGTTTTAAAACGCCATTTCAGTTCCGAAACAGTGAGAAAACATAAGGGAGGGCTCCAAGAGAGTTCTTTAGTATCTATATCGTGCGATGGTGAGTTACAAACTTAATTTAATAATTTTATTAACATCGCGTGTATTTGAAAATATTTTATTTTAAAGTTGAATGTGGTAAAAAGTTATATATTATTATTACCTTTTAAAAATATTTTAAAGGTTTATGGAAAATATTTTTGTTACAATATAATTGTATATGTATTTATTTTATAAGGTTTTTATACATTGTAATATTTTAACGGAGATAGTAAATTTAGTGATGTTGAAATTTATTATTATAATATAGTAGGTTTTATTCGAAATAATTTTCTAATGATTATGGTATATTCAAAAATTATATTTATTATACCACGAACTTACGCAATACCCGAGTATATAAATAACGGGATAAGAATATTATTTTGTTGCCTTGTAATTGCCACCTCCACTCCACGTGTAGGTGGAGGGAGTGGCCAGCAAGCACTAACAGTGAGTGGTGGCATTTGGAACTGGCAGCATTACTAACAATTGTTCTTAACCCTTAGAAATGTCATTAACATTGATAAACTTCAGCAAGCATTTATTTCCTTTTGCTCCACATATCTATATGATATATAGATATTAGGCATCGAGGTGCATATCTGCACGTTGAATAAAAAGGGAAGTTAATTATCTACGCCAAATTATTCAAGCCCGAGTTCAAGTTTAATTTTGTTTTGGAGGTTCTTTTCGGAGAGGTTCGAGCTTGTCATCGGACGACAGGTAGGTTACGGTTTATTTTCCCTAGACTCCGCATATATAGAATAAAATTGTATTAATGGGCATCCTTGGGTTGGTTTATTAGGTTGGTACCACAGACCTCGACCGCTTTATTCATGTCCGCCTACTTTTGTTCCTCCGTTGCTTGTAGTATTTGCCGATATATTTTATTTACCCTTGTGGTCCTGTGAGGCCTTGTTGACTCTGGAACATAGAAGGTGGGATTTTGGGAATGTCCGCGAGTCCCGAGCATAGAATTATCCTTCTAGGCTGGTTATGCTTGCTGAGTAGCTGTGGGCCTGTGCAGGGTCGATAGGTTGATTGTGAGCTGCTGGGCAACTATTGTGTGTGATCATACCATTTCCATGCATATAAAGAGGTTTTATCCATGTTTTACTATGGTTTTGGCTTCGGGCCTACTGACACTATTTTCTAAACCTTGCATGGCCCGGGGGGCCTGTTTTTGATGGAAATGATTTGGAAATGGTTGATTTAACTTGTGAATATTCCTGGATAAAAGGAAGTAAAATTATGTTTTAAATCACCAGTTTTACGATAAACGCTAGACTCGGTAGGGCCGGGGTGCTAGTTGAGTTTTCTTGCTACTTGAGATGATTTTAGCCTCGGTCGGACCGAGCACCTGAGATGACTTTTTACTGTTTAGACCCGGTTATGCCCGGGCACCCTTGGAGGGGTTTTTGAGACATTTTCCTACTACTTTAGTCCTGGACAGGGTTTGGGCATTGCATATTCGATACTGGGTCTCTATCTTGATACCGAACTTGCTTCCGGACGACATGTTTTGATACTGAGTTTTAGTATGGGGTCTGGGACCTCTATGGACCTTGCCATTCGGGCCAGGGGCTACGGTCTGCGTGTGCCGGAGGAGGGGTATACGGTGGAGTAGAGGTATACGGGCAGTGTCCTTCTATGCAACCTACCTGCTGGGCCGGATCGGCACCGGATAAGGTACATACAGAGATACCATTTCACTTAAGACCTTCATGCATCATATCATTCATTGTTTCAGGCTCCACCCTTGTTTGTTGTTTGCTGATTGTACGCTCCGGTAGTATGGGATACCGGAGGGTTTGTTTTCACTTGTTTGTGTTCCTCGATTGTATGGGCGGCCGGGGGACTGTAGGTAGAATTTTGCTATTTACTTACGGAATTGTTCTCTATTATGGATAAGTATGAGATTGGTTACGGCTAGACGGTTAGTTTCTGGATTTGAGATTGATATGATTAGTTGAGTTTGATTCATGTCTCTGAGCATGCCTATTATTACTCTTTCTCTCTTCTTCTTACACTTGAGGTTACCGGTATACCGTCCATTTCGTAAACTTATTATGTATACACTGTTATTGCAAGGACCCCAGGTGTGTTACTCCTTACTTTCACCTGTGCCTATGGTGTGTATATTCTGCTTACTGGCCTCACATGTGGTTCTGTTGATTTCCCTCTGGGCTAGTTTCTGTGTACCTTTCATTGATTTCTGTGAATGCTTGCTTCTATTCTGTCTATTACTACGCTTTTATCTTATATGTGCCCAGTCGGCCTATGATACCTACTGGGTACCTTATGCTTCGCATTTGGTGCTCACCCCTACTCCCTGCATCTTTGGGTGCAGATCCTAGCGTGGACCATCGCCGTTAGATCGCTGTGATTCGTGCTTGAAGATCTGTTGGGGACTACTTTAGACTGAGGGTGAGCTCTTGGCGATCAGAGCTTAGCTTTAGTTTATCTTTTGGTTCATGTACTCTATTACCATTCAGAGATATCTGTATATATTGTTTGGACCGTTTGCACTCCATGTATGTAGTTTTGGCTCTATACTATGATACCAGGTCTTGGGGTTTGGTTTAGTTTCCGCATATGTATATATTTATATCCCTTTTATCTGTTCTTTTCGTCTTGTTCTCTTATTTGCTAGATAGTAGCCCATTACTAACTGTCCTGGGCTATGGGAATTGGTTCGCCTACTAGGGAGGTTGTAGGTGCCATCATGACCAAGAAATTGGATCGTGACAACTTGGTATCAGAGCTTTAGGTTCACCGGTGTCATCGGTATAGGAGCCAATGTCTAGTAGAGTCCTGCGGATCAGGGCGGAGACGTCCGTACTCAATCTTTGGGAGGCTACAGTGGCATTTTAGGAAATTCGACTCTTTCATTGCTTCTGTGTCGTGCGTACAACCCTTGAAGGAAATCTCATTTGTTCTACTTCATTCTTCCGCAGATGGTTCGTACGAGATCATCGGCATCACACGGAGATGAGCCTCCCACTCAAACTAAGGGTCGAGGACGCCCTCGATCAGTGGCACCTGCTAGAGATGCTAGAGTGGAGATAGAGCCCGAGCAACATGTGGATCAGGGGGTAGCCCAGGTACCACCAGCTCCAGTACCAGCCCCAGTGCCCACTTATGTGCCAGCTCCAGCCACAGCTCAGTCTCCAGATATTCTGGGATTACTATTACAGCTTTTGGGTGTGATTGGAGAGTGACCTTCTGAGGTAGCGCAGACATTCGCTCAGGGGGCAGCCCTGGGTGCACAGAGCTCAGGAGCGCAGCCGGCTACTATGGCTCCCCGTGCGGAGGTCATTCTGGTTCCATCTGTTGCACAACCTCTTTCTCCTCGCCAGTTATGACAGAGTTAGAGCAGAAGGCGTTGGGTAGGTTTTTGAGGTTAGCACCTCCGAGGTTCGCTGGTACTTCTGGAAAGGATCCACATGACTTTATTACTACCTGTGAGGAGATGTTGCATCATTTGGGTTTGTTGGAGACTCACGGGGTTGGTTATACTACCTATCAGTTGGAGGGCCCAGCGAAGTTATGGTGGAGGGCTCAGGTTGCTTATAGACCACCTTCATCACCTCTTTGACCTGGTCTGAGTTTTATGAGGCCTTTATGGCCAAGTTCCTACCCCAGAGTGATCGGGAGTGTCGCAGAGAGCAGTTTACTCACCTTGTGTAGGGGTCTACGACTATCTCGGAGTATGAGACCCATTTTCATCAGCTAGCACCGTTTGGAGCTATGATCATTCCTACCGAGGCAGATAGGATTCGCAGATTTGTATGGGGTTTGAGGCCAGAGATCTGGCAGCCAACTGAGATATTGATTACCAGTGTTCGGTCATTCCATGCTATTGTAGACTATGCCCGCACTATGGAGGACTTATAGCGACATGATCAGGGGTCCAGAGATAAGAGGCCTCGATATCAGGGTGTCTATAGTGGTTCCAGATATGGCGGTAGAGGTCCTGGCCAGTGGAGCCGGAGTTATCAGCCACAGCAGCACCAGGGTCAGTCCAGCCGACCAGTTCAGGCTTCCCTTCAGACTTTCGGTAGTACCCAGTTCGAGCAGGGTCAGAGCAGCCATCAGGGCTATGACGGCCAGTCTTCGAGGGGTGCAGTTTCTGGGGTATCAGGTCATGGTGGTCATACGAGATTTGCTGGTTCATCTCGACTGAGTAGGCCGTCAGGGGCTTGTTTTACTTGTGGTGCGATTGGTCATTTTGCTAGAGATTGCCCTCAGCAGGGTACAGTTCAGGTTGCCGAGCCTTTACGGGCAGTTCAGCCCCCGGCTAGAGGGGTTGGTCGTCAGGGTAGAGGTGGTGCTCCACGCGGCAGAGCAGGTGGTAGGGATGGTGGTGGGGCAGGTGAAGGTCGTCGCCAGTTTTACGCGGTCCCTAGGAGACTAGAGGTAGAGGCCTCAGATGCTATGATTACAGGTACGATTTCTGTGTGCCATCAGTCTGCTATGGCTTTATTTGATCATGGATCAACTTGTTCATATGTATCTGCCTACTTTGTGCCTTGCTTGGGGTTGGCTAGTGAGCCATTATCTGTTCCTGTTTCTGTTTCAACCCCAGTAGGAGATTCTTTAGTAGTGGATCGGATTGTGAGATCTTGTATGTTATCTGTTGGTGATTCAGAGACTTGGGGTGATTTGATGGTTCTTGATATGCTAGATTTTGATGTGATACTGGGCATGGACTGGTTATCCCCTCACCGTGTGGTTTTGGATTGTTATGCCAAGACTATTACCATAGTTGTGCCCGGTGTATCCCCGGTTGTGTGGCAGGGTTCTGTTAGCCATGCACCATCTAGGATCATCTCTTGTCTTCGAGCTAGGAAGTTGATTTCCCGTGGGTGTTTAGCTTATCTAACATATGTCCGAGATGTTAGTGCTGACCCTACTTCTCCTGAGTCTGTTCCTGTGGTTAGAGACTTCCTCGATGTGTTTCCAACCGAACTTCCAGGCCTTCCACCTAAGAGAGATATTGATTTTGTTATTGAGTTAGAGCCGGGCACTAGGCCCATTTCTATTTCTCCTTACCGTATGGCTCCGGCTGAGTTGAGGGAGCTTAAGGAGCAGCTCTAGGATCTGTTAGCTAAGGGTTTTATTAGACCTAGTGTGTCACCTTGGGGCGCTCCTGTTCTTTTCGTGAAGAAGAAGGATGGGTCGATGCGCATGTGTATTGATTATCGGCAGCTGAATAGGGTGACAGTGAAGAATAGGTATCCGATGCCGAGGATTGATGACTTGTTTGACCAGCTTCAGGGTTCAGTCATGTTTTCGAAGATTGATTTGAGGTCCGGCTACCATCAGTTGAGGATTAGGGCGGAGGACATCCCTAAGACAGCATTCAGGACACGTTATGGCCATTATGAGTTCCTGGTGATGTCTTTCGGGTTGACTAATGGCCCCGCAGCCTTTATGAATTTGATGCACAGGGTTCTTGGCCCGTATTTGGACTCATTTGTGATAGTTTTTATAGACGACATCTTGGTATACTCGCGTAGTAGAGATGAGCATGAGCAGCACTTGAGGGTTATACTCCAGACTTTGAGAGATTATCGGCTTTATGCCAAGTTCTCAAAGTGCGAGTTTTGGCTTGAGTCAGTTGCATTCCTAGGGCACGTGGTGTCTAAGGATGGGATTAGGGTTTATCCGGGAAAGATTTCAGCGGTTTGTGAGTGGCCTAGACCTACTACTGTTACTGAGGTTCGCAGCTTTATTGGGTTAGCGGGTTACTACAGACGGTTGTTGAGGGATTTTCTTCCATAGCAGCACCCTTGACTATGCTGACTAGGAAGGATGTCCCATTTCAGTGGTCGGATCAGTGTGAGGATAGGTTCCAGAGGCTTAAGGCCTTATTGACTTCAGCTCCAATGTTGACTTTGCCGGTTGAGGGTCATAGCTTCTCCGTGTATTGTGATGCTTCTGGGGTTGGTCTTGGTTGTGTGTTGATGCAGCAGGGTCGAGTAATAGCATATGCGTCGAGGCAGCTGAAGGTTCACGAGCGCAACTACCCCACTCATGACTTAGAGTTGGCGGCGGTAGTTTTCGCGCTCAAGATCTGGAGGCATTATTTATATGGAGTTCACTGTGATATCTTCACCGATCACCGTAGTCTTCAGTACATCACGAGTCAGCGGGAGTTGAACTCAAGACAGAGGAGATGGGTCGAGTTACTGAAGGACTATGACTTCACTATTCTGTATCATCCGGGCAAGGCAAACGTGGTAGCGGATGCCTTGAGCCGGAAGGCGGTGAGTATGGGTAGCCTAGATTCTCTTTCAGTTTTAGAGCGACCGTTAGCCTGGGACATCCAGTCCTTGGCTAACCGTTTGGTTAGGCTTGACTTGTCGGATCCTAGAAGAGTTCTCGCCAGTGTTGAGGTTCGTTCTACTTTGATTGATCAGATTCAGGGCCGTCAGTTTGAGGATCAGCAATTGTGTGACCTTTGTGATCGGGTTGTTCAGGGTGAGACCAGGCGGGCTACTCTAGATTCAGATGGGGTTCTGAGGTTTGATAGTCGCCTTTGTGTTCCGAGGATTAGTGATTTGATTAAGTTGATACTTCACGAGGCACATTATACTAGATACTCCATTCACCCTGGCACAACAAAGATGTATAGAGACTTGAGGCAACTTTACTGGTGGAGTTGAATGAAGTGGGATATAGCGGATTTCGTATCTCGGTGCTTGAACTGTCAGCAGGTTAAGTTCAAGCACATGAGACCTGGTGGTTTGATGCAGCGACTTCCCATTCCTGAGTGGAAGTGGGAGGGGATTACTATGGACTTCATTGTTGGTTTACCTCGTACTTCTCATAGGTTTGATTCCATATGGGTGATTGTTGATAGGCTGACTAAGTCAGCACATTTCTTGCCAGTTCAGACTTCTTATGGTCCAGAGAGGTTAGCTAAGATCTACCTTCGTGAGATTGTTCGATTGCATGGGGTCCCAGCTTCTATCATTTCAGACCGCGACACTCAGTTCATATCTCAGTTCTGGAGGGCTATTCAGCGAGATTTGGGTACAGAGGTTCATCTTAGTACCGCTTTCCACCCTCAGACAGATGGCCAATCTGAGAGGACCATTCAGATTCTGGAGGACATGTTTCGGGCCTGTGTTCTTGACTTTGGAGGTTCTTGGGATCAGTTTGTTCCTTTGGCAGAGTTTTCTTATAATAACAGCTTCCATTCGAGTATCGGCATGGCACCTTTTAAGGCTTTGTATGGCAGGCGTTGCAGATCACCGGTAGGTTGGTTTGATGGTTTTAGTGCTGGGCCACAGAGTACAGATTTGCTTTGAGATTCCTTAGACCGAGTTCGAGTGATTCAGGACAGACTTCGGGCAACTCAGAGCAGGCAGAAGAGTTATGATGATCATCGGCTTCGTGCCTTGGAGTTTAGTGTCGGCGACTTGTTGTTTCTCCGTGTATAGCCCATGAAGGGCGTGATGAGATTTGGTAGGCGGGGCAAGCTTAGCCCCAGGTACATTGGGCCGTTTGAGATTCATCAGAGGGTTGGTAGCGTTGCCTACCAGCTAGCCGTGCCTCCGATGTTTTCAGCTATACATCCTGTATTTCATGTTTCGATGTTGCGTCGGTATGTCTCAGACGAGTCTCATGTGTTGCAGTGGGATTCAGTTCAGTTGGATGAGGGTTTAGCCTTTGTTGAGGAGCCGACAACTATTTTGGCCAGAGATGTCAGGAGATTGAGGTCTCGAGAGATCCCGTTTGTTAAGGTTCAGTGGAGGCACCGTCCAGTCAAGGAGGCTACCTGGGAGATCGAGAGAGATATGCGGGCCCAGTATCCGCAGCTGTTTGAGCCTTCAGGTACCCCCTTGATCTTGACTTTCGAGGACGAAAGTCCATTTTAGTAGTGGATGATGTAATGACCCTTCCGGTTATTTCCACGTATACGTTTTCCTTGAACCGTTAGAGCTTGTTTGTAGCTGCCCCAAGTCACTTATGGCTCGTCAGGACCGGTATTTCGGTGTCGGGCCCATTTGTTTGGTCGCATTATAAGTTTTGAAGTCAAGCAAATCGGCAAAAGTTATCGTAAGTTCTTTAATAAATTTTCTGAACTTTGGGTAAAATGTCTCGGAGCTTTTCTCTCAATATATAAAGAGTTAGAAGTCCCACAAAATACCAAATCGAAGGTCTACGAGTCTAGTTTCCAACGCACAAAACCTCACGTCCAACTGATCTCGGAGTAAAGAGTTATGACTGTTTTACCGCGGACTGTCTGGCAGATAACGGGTTGCGAACCGGGTCGCGAACCGGGGCGGGTTAAACTCGATTTAAGCCTCAACTTCACGTTTTAAAACGCCATTTCAGTTCCGAAACTGTGAGAAAACATAAGGGAGGGCTCCAAGAGAGTTCTTTAGTATCTAAATCGTGCGATGGTGAGTTGCAAACTTAATTTAAGAATTTTATTAACATCGCGTGTATTTGAAAATATTTTATTTTAAAGTTGAATGTGGTAAAAAGTTATATATTATTATTACCTTTTTAAAATATTTTAAAGGTTTATGGAAAATATTTTTGTTACAATATAATTGTATATGTATTTATTTTATAAGGTTTTTATACATTGTAATATTTTAACGGAGATAGTAAATTTAGTGATGTTGAAATTTATTATTATAATATAGTAGGTTTTATTCGAAATAATTTTCTAATTAGTATGGTATATTTAAAAATTATATTTATTATACCACGAACTTACGCAATACCCGAGTATATAAATAACGGGATAAGAATATTTTTTTGTTGCCTTGTAATTGCCACCTCCACTCCACGTGTAGGTGGAGGGAGTGGCCAGCAAGCACTAACAGTGAGTGGTGGCATTTGGAACTGGCAGCATTACTAACAATTGTTCTTAACCCTTAGAAATGTCATTAACATGGATAAACTTCAGCAAGCACTTATTTCCTTTTGCTCCACATATCTATACGATATATAGATATTAGGCATAGAGGTGCATATCTGCACATTGAATAAAAAGGGAAGCTAATTATCTACGTCAAATTATTCAAGCCCGAGTTCAAATTTAATTTTGTTTCGGAGCTTCTTTTCGGAGAGGTTCGAGCTTGTCATCGGACGACAGGTAGGTTACGGTTTATTTTCCCTAGACTCCACATATATAGAATAAAATTGTATTAATGGGCATCCTTGGGTTGGTTTATTAGGTTGGTACCACAGACCTCGACCGCTTTATTCATGTCCGCCTACTTTTGTTCCTCCGTTGCTTGTAGTATTTGCCGATATATTTTGTTTACCCTTGTGGTCCTGTGAGGCCTTGTTGACTCTGAAACATAGAAGGTGGGATTTTGGGAATGTCCGCGAGTCCCGAACATAGAATTATCCTTCTAGGCTGGTTATGCTTGCTGAGTAGTTGTGGGCCTGTGCAGGGTCGATAGGTTTATTGTGAGCTGCTGGGAAGCTATTGTGTGTGATCATACCATTTCCATGCATATAAAGAGGTTTTATCCATGTTTTACTATGGTTTTGGCTTCGGGCCTACAGGCACTATTTTCTAAACCTTGCATTACCCCGGGGGCCTATTTTTGATGGAAATGATTTGGAAATGGTTGATTAAACTTGTGAATATTCCTGGATAAAAGGAAGTAAAATTATGTTTTAAATCACCAGTTTTACGATTCACGCTAGACTCGGCAGGGCCGGGGTGCTAGTTGAGTTTTCTTGCTAGTTGAAATGATTTTAGCCTCGGTCGGACCGAGCACCTGAGATGACTTTTTACTGTTTAGACTCGGTTATGCCCGGGCACCCTTGGAGGGGTTTTTGAGACATTTTCCTACTACTTTAGTCCTAGACAGGGTCTGGGTATTGCATATTCGAGACTGGGTCTCTATCTTGATACCGGACTTGCTTCCGGACGACATGTTTTGATACTGAGTTTTAGTATGGGGTCTGGGACCTCCATGGACCTTGCCATCCGGGCCAGGGGCTACGGGATGCATGTGCCAGAGGAGGGGTATACGGTGGAGTAGAGGTATACGGGCAGTGTCCTTCCATGGAACCTACCTGCTGGGCCGGATCGGCACCAGAGGAGGTACATACAGAGATACCATTTCACTTGAGACCTTCATGCATCATATCATTCATTGTTTGAGGCTCCACCCTTGTTTGTTGTTTGTTGATTGTACGCTCCGGTAGTATGGGATGCCGGAGGGTTTTGTTTTCACTTGTTTGTGTTCCTCGGTTGTATGGGCGGCCGAGGACTGTAGGTAGACTTTTGCTATTTACTTACGGAATTGTTCTCTATTATGGATAAGTATGAGATTGGTTACTACTAGACGGTTAGTTTCTAGATTTGAGATTGATATGATTAGTTGAGTTTGATTCATGTCTCTGAGCATGCCTATTATTACTCTTTCTCTCTTCTTCTTACACTTGAGGTTACCGGTATACCGTCCATTTCATAACTTATTATGTATACACTATTATTGCAAGGACCCCAGGTGCGGTTACTCCTTACTTTCACCTGTGCCTATGGTGTGTATATTCTTGCTTACTGGCCCCACATGTGGTTCTGTTGATTTCCCTCTGGGCTAGTTCCTGTGTACCTTTCGTTGATTTCTGTGACTACTTGCTTCTATTCTGTCTATTACTACGCTTTTATCTTATATGTGCCCAGTCGGCCTATGATACCTACTGGGTACCTTATGCTTCGCATTTGATGCTCACCCCTACCCCCTGCATCTTTGGGTGCAGATCCTAGTGTGGGCCATCGTCGTTAGATCATTGTGATTCGTGCTTGGAGATCTGTTGGGGACTACTTCAGACTGAGGGTGAGCTCTTGGCAATCGGAGCTTAGATTTAGTTTATCTTTTGCTTCATGTACTCTATTACCATTCAGAGACATCTGTATATATTGTTCGGACCGTTTGCACTCCATGTATGTAGTTTTGGCTCTATACTATGATACCAAGTCTTGGGGTTTGATTTAGTTTCCGCATATGTATATATTTATATCCCTTTTATCTGTTCTCTTCATCTTGTTCTCTTATTTGCTAGATAGTAGCCCATTACTAACTGTCCTGGGCTACGGGAATTAGTTCGCCTACTGGGGGTTGTAGGTGCCATCATGACCAAGAAATTGGGTCGTGACAGACAAGTAGGTTAGTATACTGGTGAATCAATAGGCTTTGCTCCTACCTTTGCTTGCAGGAGGAATTTTATCATCTAGGGTGAAGATATCATATAATAAGAAAAATGCTTACTTTTCAGATTGATCTTTCTCGATTTCAGAAGGTTATCTTTGTGTGTAAGCACAACATTGAACCACGGAAAACCGTCATACATCCTATCTTAGATTATGGGGGATCCTTAGTAGTTGTTACCTTTTTATTGTTCCACCGATAAATACATTTACCGAATGCTCAAATGGGAAAGTTGACTCCTGGGTTTAGAACCTGGGGGGTTGCTCCAAGAAATCCTTTCTTTCTCATCCGCTTAGGAGGGTGAGAACACACCTATGAAGATTATAGGTGACAATTACATGAATCGTAGGAAGTTAATGGTACCCAACGATATTCACAGATTGATGTAGACCCATCGGGCATGGATAATCATTCTAGTCCTAGTATAAGTGGCGACCATTCTGAAGAACAAAAAACTTGAGATGAGGGAAGCCCTATGAGTCGCTGAAATAACGACAGGAGCTTTTTCTGTCAATAAAAGGAGAAAAAAATGGGCATTGCTCCCCTTTAAAATATGAAGAGAGAAATAAGGGTCAATGTTTAGACTGTTCACAGTAGTTCTACTTATGGAAAGGATCATGAAAAAGGTGATCAGAATGGTACTCAAATCTATTGATGATCTCGAGTTTCAAGACACATCGCACTTCCTCTTGGGTTGAGGCTTCCACTCTTTCCCAAGATGGATCAAAGAAGAGTGGGGAACCTATCCAAGGTTTTTGGAATAAGACATTAGGAAGTGTTTTCACACCATCAACCAGCATAGACTCATACAAATCTTTAAAAAAGAGATCGTTGATCGCAAGTTCTCTTACCCTATTCAAGAAGTCAATTATGTCGGACAACTCATAGGAGGGTAGAAGAGCCCTTACTCTATCCCACACAGCGTGTAACAATCATCCCTACCAGGATACATTTACCTATACAAGCTCAATCAAGAGATAGGGAGGATCCGATAGAAGTACAAAATTTTAATTGTTCAAAAATGAAGATTGTTTTTATTAAGAATAGGTCATATTGATGACCAAGTGAAGTCTTCCAAAAAAGCTTGATTCAACTCCCACCAAGACAAAAGAGCCATTATTTAAAAATCATCCAACTCAAAGTGTCCTTTCATTACCTTATTTTGTTGTGGCACACACCCATCCCCCCACACCAGCACCCCTTGGCTCAAGAGGGACAACAAAATGTCTTTCATTTTCCTCCCTTCGTAGGCCCTTTCTATATTTCTTAACAAGCCTTCGAACCTCCTTTATGCTACGTTCTTCATAAAAGCGGTTGAGTTTACTAGGAAGTCTAACCATAATTTTTTGAATAATAGCAGGCGGTTGAGATATTGGGTTTTCTAATTTACTGCCATTGCCTTCCTTCCGAGTTCCCAAACTGAAAAAATAGTAAGCATAGACGTAGAGAAAATTATAATAATAATTGGGTCATGAGAGACTCTTTTAAGTATTGCAAAAGAAAGGGACCATTGATAGAACTGGGTAGGGAGGCGATGCTTGTTATCAGGTCAGAGATAGGCCTGGCCCATAAGTTAGCCACCTGAGAGACTCTTTTAAGTATAAAAAAAGAAAGGTCCCATTGATAGAACTGGGCAGGGAGGCGATACTTGGTATCAAGTCAGAGATAGGCCTGGCTCGTAAGCTGGCCCCCTTAAAAACTTATTACATAAAAATGATTTGTTACATATAATATGTAAATGACTTACTACTAGGAATCGTGGGTTCCGTAATACAAAAACGTATTGCCCACTACCTACAATATAGCTTTAACCTTTGGGTAGACTTTTCAATATAAACATCCATAGTTGCATGGAGTTTAGAATTCCTCGATACGATCATTTGATAAGTCCCTTCGAGGGGGACTCCTATAAAATTCTTGTGAGAGATGGAGAAGCATGTACAGGTAAAGCACCATATCCATATAATAGTTTTTCAGCTATGCTCCACCATCCATTCCATGTTTAGGAACCTATGTAATAGTATCTTGATCAAAGAGCTGATGGAGGGGATGAGACGAAGAGGGAGTGTACTAGACACGGTTCAACTAGCGAAGACTATTGGAACAACTGGAGTAATAAGTCCCTGAGTGAGCATCTTATGGGGGCCATCAAGAATATACAACAAGGACCAAGGGAGATCTTGTTGTTGCACATCAGATATTCAATAAGTAGTCTCACAATAAAGCACTCATGCCCCAACAGTCATTGTATGTTCTCGTAGGTCGGAAGGCAGTGGAGAAAGGAGGGGGACACTAGGCCAAATCTATTAGTAGTGAATTCCCCATAAAAATAGAGTCACTTATCAATAAGACACTTTGAAGGCTTTGTGATTGAGGTATGATTAGCCAAAGAAGACCCTGACCAATCCATGTGTCCTGCTTGATTAATATTAGTGACAAACACAATGTAAATTGGTCTGTGGGTATCTCCATAATTCCTCTGTCCTACTACAAGTGTTGTGACAACCTTTACCAAGTCTAAATGATTTTCAACCACTAGATCTTTTGGTCTACAATATTCACCCTCGTGCACAAGCACAAATCCTTAGTGAGGAATATAATACTAAAGTACTCCAAAGACTCAAATTTATTCAATCAAGAAGGTGGTAAGACCCTTGCATAGTTCCTCAATAGCATAGATCTTGGGAAGCTCAGGTCCGGTCGAGATATAAGCAACAATGAGCACTGAACTAGTAGTAAAAGGGGAGAAGGTTCACTTTGAGAAAAAAGGT
This sequence comes from Jaltomata sinuosa, assembly GCA_003996215.1. Taxonomy (NCBI): domain Eukaryota; kingdom Viridiplantae; phylum Streptophyta; class Magnoliopsida; order Solanales; family Solanaceae; genus Jaltomata; species Jaltomata sinuosa. The sequence continues at coordinate 254,633 of QJPP01001433.1, forward strand.
GCTTCTTCCCGCTTTATTAGTAAGTAAGCTTGTTTTATATCTCCTCAATAAAGGCAATATATCCCTCCAAAAATCAAGCTTTCTATTATATACGATACCATACCACATAATTTCATTTGCCTTCCTGCTTAAGACAATAGTTTGGATGGAAACCCTAATCAGGGAGGTAACCTATCTAACATAGCTATCTATTAGAAATAGTTGCATTCCATTGCAGGCTACTATAGAGGCATATATTATTCTGGGTTTTAAGAAATATATTGAACCAAAGGTTGACATGCTTTCTCACTGACTAGATTAGTTGTTTGTACCTTTGCTAACTCTTCCGCTTGGAAGGAAGCATAAATAGGGAATTCTCTGATCTATGACCCCGAAAGAAAGATAGTCTTTTTTTATTCTGTGCATTGGAACTAAAACGCGATATTCATAAATAGTCTTATTTTCTTCTTACCACTTATCTTATTGTAGGAGATAATCAAAGAGATAAAGTCCTATCAATTTCTGTTGAATAAGTCTACACTCCTTCAAGCCTTTTAAGCTATCTAAAATAGAATCTTTGTTTTCAGGGAGGTTTTCTTCTCCACCACCAACAAAGATGCATGAGAGCAGTTGTAGCACTTCTAGGAAGAAAGACATGATGACAATAAACCACAGGGGTTGGTTTAGTTACTTAAGGAATCCCAAGTAAAGCAATCTATGCAACTTTTGAGTTCAGTAGTAGGAAAGAAAGGGACCTATCACTCAATTCAATAACATATTCTAGGGTATCTTTTTCTAATAATAATGTATGTATTTTCCAGGAATATTGGACGTTCCATGATAAAACTGACTAGCAGCACTTTGAGATGCCACCTTGAGATATCAAAAAAGTCATTCAATTCCATTTGACTCAGGGTGTCAGGGACCCTCCAGAAACCTCATCTTTTTTATTATTGATAAGTTTTCCCTCAATTCCCTACCATTCATAAGAAATACTGATTGTTGAGATGACTAATTTATGAAATCTCGATGAGGCCTCGATCGACAACCTTGCTTTGTTCAACAATAGTTTTCAAGCTAGCTCCTTTTTCAGCATATTATCTCACTCGATTCCAAAAAAAGAAAGAGATGCAGTTTTTGATTATCCAATTCGCTATCAAAAAAGAGCAGTATAATCCCACAAAAGAAACATTATCTTTGTTGAGGGTTCAACTAAAATTGTCAGAAGTGAGGCAAATTGCCTTTCTCCCCACCCCGTATGCCTCCTCTGCTTATGCTACTAGTGATAAACACACTATGGCTATTCAACGTTAAACTCAGAGTTTTTCTTACTACATAGGTAGCTAAATGAAGCCCAGTCTTTATTTTTCAAACCCCAACAACTTTATTAGTAGCCAAAGTAAAATCCAACATGAGATCAAAGTTACTTGTCGTCCATTTGCTCTCTACAAAGGCATCGATATTCCTTTGCTTCTCAAATTTTGAATTTTATGAGCCCTTAAATTATACCCTATAATAAAATATCTCTGATAAATATCTTATTGATGATTCAATTTTAACATATTATTGAGAATCTTTGTGTGCAGTTTTTGCTTGACTTCTTTGCGTAAAGTACCTAGGTCATCTAAAGTTAAGAAAATAAACCATTTAACATTTTAACCACTGTATGCTAAGTAGTGGCAATAAGAATCTGAACATTCTAAAATTTGAACCAGAACTTGAATAGGAAAACAAGTGGACACACCCACAAGGAAATCCATCTTAAAACCAGCGAGTTGCCTAAAACTTCCCATCTTTCTTGCTTTCATGTAGGAAAGCTAGTAACTTTAACCTACCTTCCTAGATTTAGTTTCCTTAATGCCTGTATTTCTTTCAGAACCTTGTTACTTTTAAGCTATCTATTCACCCGAGGCTTTCGGACAATACTACTTACTCCTGTTGTTTAGTAAGATACCTTTTCTGCTTTCAGGCAAGGGTAGCTCTAAAGGGAGAGTATAGCGGAACCATGCATAAGGATAAAAAATCGCTATTGATATTCCCCCTAGGGTCAGGAGGGGGACATGATCTATGTCCACTAATTTTGTTTAGTATATCAAAAGTCCTTGTTTGAGTGAGAGCTTCTAGAATGCCATTCATTTCACAATAAGAAACTTTTCCACATAGAGGTTTCTACTACTTAAAGCAAGAGTGCCTCTAAAAATTCAAGAAGAGTGCTCTGGCCTTGGTTGAAACAATTGTATGTGTCAATGGACTGATTTCACCAATAGAGCACTTTATCCAATATGCACAAACAGAGATGCCACTTTCAATTATAGACACCGACCCTTGTGTTAGAGTAGTATTGAGTTTTGCTTGGAAAATTGCAAGTTTTGAGTTTCCAAATATGTGATGCCCTTTTTTAGAATCCGGTAAGTAAATTAAGTTGCCTAAATCTCTTTCTTATTCGCTACTTTGTAGCTTCCTTCCTTTCTTCGTCATTGGCTTTCAGAGTTATGAGCTAACATGTTCCTTTTACAGCCAGAGAACTGGATGAATAAGATGGCATATAAAGAACATAACATTCCAGTTACCGCCAAGCATAAAAATCATATTGTCAACTAGGGAAATTGAACCAGGAATCTCAAACATTGATTAGAGAAGACTCAGGCTTTCATTAGGATGATATTCCTTTCATCCGAATGGAAACTCTTGCTAGCCTCCTGAAGTACACTCATATCTGTCTATCTATGTCATAGTTGCTTGGAAGGAAGGTCTCAAATTTTTGCATGTATGAGATTTTCTTTCGTCTATCTATGTCATACTTGGGATTCACTGAGAGCCTATTCCAAGTAGATCCTCCTTCCCCTTTGCTCCACATCATTTTACTCATTTTCTCTTTTCCTTTTCCTGCAAAAACATTTATGAGATTGCTTTTGTGTGCATTAGCGATCATCAAACCTGTGACATAGATAAAATTGGAGTTTATGCTTGGAAAGATGGAGACTAATTTTAGCCTTGCTGCTCTTGCTTCTCTGGCTACTACTCCGTCTAAGGTTTTCTTTTTGCTTTGACTTGCTTTCATTATCTTTAAATCTGTTCTTGCATGTGTTCCATGACTATCTCAAGTGATTGTTGTTGTCTGGCTTGAGTTAGATAAGAAGAGAAGGATCTTATTCTACAGATGAACAACCTTTCTATCAAGTATCTAGCAGTAGGACAAGTAGAGTAGAGGCACTACTGGGTGCGGCTTCCTCGATCACAACTTCTCTCTTAGCTAATGCAGATTGAAAATCAACTCCTTATATAGAATGCAGATTGACACATTCAATGAAACAACCAGTATAACAAATAAGCTATTTTCTTATTCTAGGATTGGAAGATCCTCTATTATTAACATACCCATACCGACAGTTAGTAGCACTCTCTAACTAATCAATCACATTAATTATCTATAAGTGAGATGACTGTCTACTAATTATGTCATGGCTTGGCAGGTGAATATGAGAGAGAGGTTATAAGTGCATTATCTCCTTCCCCATCTTCTAGAAAGCACTCTTTGAGCATGCTAACATAATGATTGACACTCACATCTCTCGTATTTCAAGTGATTTTACCACAGTTTACTAGAGCATTCCTAGACTAAGACTACAACATTGAAGAAGCAAGATCACTCTAATTCCAAGAATAAAAGAAAGGTATAATGTATGTAATAAAGTTAGTAGTTTGTGACTTTCTTTCTCTCTTCTCTTCTCTTCTCTTATAGTTGGCAGTCTCAATGGGTTATAGCTTGCTCGCCCTTAGTTAAGTAAAGAAATTGGTAGTTTGATAAATAGATAGCCCTTAATTGTTAACTTAGTATGATACTTATTCTCGAAGCCCTCAAAAGTAGTGTGAATGGGTTTATTTTGAGTTCATGGGAGAGGGAATTTCTAGAAAATCATATATTCTCGTAGCTGATATTGATAGATGAGAGAAAGAATCATTTTTGGGGCCAAGCTAGGATATTGATTTCGAAGTCGATAGGCCTAGGAGCTGCTAATGCTGGCATGAGGTTAGTGCACCATGGGGTTTATGTTCTCCCTTCCCTCTCTGTAAAGTCCGATAAAGGCTAGAATTCATATAATATCATAATTAAAGATCGATCATTGCATTTTCCTGTATTATCTTAATAGTGTCCATTCGTACGCTTTGGATGTCATATTTATGTTTTCCTCCTGCTTCGTTCTTGTATCTTCAAAGATGTCCTAACTCTGCTCTAGCTCTAGGAGGCGAGCAATAGGAAAATGCCCAGCAGGAAGATTAAGAGTCAAAGCAATTGAAGAAGGATCAGACCTATGCCCATACTCAAGCACTAGAGTAAGAAAAATCAGGTGAGTGCGATTCATATTATTATGCCACATCTTCATCTCTAGGATAAGTAGCTAGATCGATTTCTAAACCGCTAAGGGCCCCCTCTATATTATAATTAATTAAGGTTGTGTAAGGGTGTGTCTATTTTCTTTCTCTTAACTCAGAAGTTCTTTTTTTCTCTTTATTCAAAGTAAGAAGATTTAAAACACAAAAAGGAATGTCATAGCATGCCCTTACTCTAATTTGAAATACGTCTCTTTCTTTTTATTGTAATTCCTTTCCCTTCATTCCTCAATCCCCTTGTAAATTCTTGGTGTCGTACTCACTGGGTAAATGATTGGTGACAAAAATTTTCACTAATCAAGTGTGATCAGTCTTATTCGTATAATATTTAGGAATTTCTCTTCCAACTAGTTCTAGCATTATGGCAAAGAACAAGAAGAAAACTACAGGAGAAATATGTCCAATAGTAACAAAGGGTGCCTTCATAGGCTGACATCTGACACAACTTAGTAGTAAGCAATCCACCAAAAGGAACCAAAATATTTCTTGGTGAATCAGGCAAAAACTTGAACTATGTACATACATACTTTTAAAAATGGGTAAAGCCAACAAATATAAAATGGTGCTACAGCTACACCTCCCGATTTGTCAAGTATACTATGATGAATGGCATGGATCCATAAGAAATACCATTCCGACATAATATAAGGTGGGGTGGACATCGGATTAGCAGGTATAAAATTATCGAGATGCCCCAAACATTAGGAGCATAAAAAATCGAAATGAAAAAAAGATAGCAAAAGCTTCCCAACCTACTGGATCTTTTACATAAAAATAAGGGTAAGAAGCAATTTTATGCATCTATTAATGTAAACCCAATGTATTATTAGATCCATTTTGATGCAACGCGTCTAGATGAAGAAGACTGGCGCCTACTAAAATAAAGGGGAGTAAATGATGAAGACTAAAAAATGATTTCAGGTGGCATTATCCACAGAGAACCCACTCTAAAGCCATGTCACTATGGTATCTCCTACTACAGGTATGGCGCTAGTTAAGCTTGTAATTATTGTAGCTTCCCAAAAGATCATTTGACCCCAAGGTAGTACATATCCTATAAAGTCGGTCACAATTATTAATAAGAAGATTACAAATCTGAGACACCGAACAAATTCCCTAGGACTGCTTTAACTAGCATGATATAGAACACAAAAAATATGAAGGTGAACCATAATGAAAAATATACTTGCCCATTAGCATGCAAATAACAGAGAAATCAACCCCCTTTAACATCTCTCGTAATGTGTTCTACATTATTGAAAGCTATATTCCTATGAGGTGAAAGAGCGCACTTTGAGGGAAGAGGGAAAGACAGATTATAGAAAGGCTAAGTGAAGTACTTATAGGGACTTCTTTAACATTATTCATTCCTCTTTTTTTTTTATCACCTTCTTTCCCATTCCATGCATCCTAATATAATAAGGATCAAGATGAGTAGCTTCAAGTCCATATATCTCCATTCGAGATCCCCAACATCGGTCTAAGTAGCTTATGTTTTTTGAAGAAAATAATAGAGAATAAGGGTGGTTGAAGCAGGATAATAATAAGCACCTTTAGCATTTGAAGTACCTGATTCAGAGCCAAGAAATCTTTGCCATATCCACAAGAAGTGCCTTTGGCATGATAGGCAGGCAACATATCTTGATCCATCTGTAGTAGAACCACCAAGAGAGTCGAGTGAATGACCTTAATAATCATTTTAGAAGTAGCACTTTACTAGCCTGGTTACTCAAAGCAAGGTCAAAACCCATCCCTAGTTTTAAAACTAATTAATTAATGACCCACTAAGCAAGGGCACGTTGTGCGATAGTATCCAACTGAAGAAACTGAAACTAAGATAAGAAACTTCCCTTTTTTGACTTTTAAGTAAGTAAGACACCGTCCTCTTCCCTTTTGATATCAAGATAATTGATGAAGATGGTTCTTTGAACAGTTTTGTTGAAGTAAAAAAGATAAACATCTACTCGATACAACAACAATCCTTCTATGTGGATACCCTTTTTTACTCTCAACCATCGCAGAGAAGAAAAAATGTTCAAAGTTCTATATATTCTTTCTTTATTAAATTCATTCCTATCCTTTTTGTTTTCAGTCCCGAGTTTTTTTCCTCTCCAAGCCAATCAATCGCCTTCTTAGTTAACTGTGAAACCTGCCTTTTAGCCATCTATCTTTAGATATGAAGGGCTTATGATTCACAAAATTTGAAGCTCAAAAAACAAGGTAAGAAAGGTAGGGAACAACGGCCTCACACAAAAAGATTTGTCTATGTAATCTCGAAGATATTTTTAATAAGTCAATACCAAGATTTCCTTTCTGCGGCTACTGATGTGATGATAATGCAGAAGCTTTTTTCCAAAGAAGAAGGGCCTTGTTCCTATGGGTTCAGGTGCTAAGTCTCCAAAAAAAATTATTTTTTCAAGAGAGAGATTTAAGGCACATTTTCACGCCTTGAAGGAGGAAAGTAGTGGAGTAGTAAATATGGGTGGGAATAGATAATTAATAGAGTAGGCAACACTAGCTAGTTAAACGAATGGAATGAGAAGAAGTCCCCAAGATGGAAAGAAGCTTGAAAGAGAGAACCATGAATGAAATAGAGAGACCAAACAAGCAAAAATCCTTGAAGGTTGATGATAAGAGTGTAAGACTTTATGCGAGAGGGTAGCCCTCGATCCTTTCAAGAATGTAATTATCCTTAATATTAAGGAGTTAATTTAGAACCTTTATAGTAGATTAAAATAAAGAACATACCCATATGAACGTTCCCCCATAAAATGGTTATTGTTGAATTAGTTGTGAAATACATTTTTGCTCATGATTATGCTATTCTAGCTCAGTCCAAAATATCTCTGAGAATATAGGGGCCCCGAATGGGAGAAGAATAAGGTGGGATATTACTAGATCCTATTATTCCTAATATTCCTACTAGATTTGAGCAACTCGAGTATGAACATAGTATTTTTATAATCCTCGCTTAGCTGTTCTCTTTGGTTTAGGATGGATCTGTACTGGACTAAGATTGATGATCTAATTATGGACCAAAACAAAAAATACCATAAAAGTGGCTTTTTTCTTAGAGAACTCTTTTGTGATAGCTTGATGAGCTGAACCGATAAGAGATATTATGTTCTACCCTCTGCTTCAAGCTCGGCCAATAATGAGCTTCCCGATAGTCTCTTCCTTCCTAGAAATAGAACTTTGACTATCAAACTCATCATGTCTCCTTACTCGAGATATCTGAGATAGCTCTGTAAACTAATAACTTATAATAGATGAGCCCATAATTCTTATATTTAGAACTTGTTTCTTTGTATAAGGGGAGGGGAAAAGAATTCTAGTTCTAGTTCTTCTTCTGCCTAATCTTTAGTACCTCTTTGATATTTAATCATTAGAACTATGTGCATAAGAGCGCGAGGACATTTATATTCATAAATATTCTCCCGATTCGACCTGCCTCTACAATAGTGATATATCTAGTCAATCCCACCCGTGAGCTATCCATTCTAACTTCTCTTTGAGGAAGGCAGCAACAATGGTGGTGTTATACTTATTATATTGACTAGACTGAAATTTTACCTTATATTTCAAAGATAATGGGGTTAACTAACTTATGTTTTCTGCACTTTCTCACAAAAATTTAAATGGAATTACTAGTTATGATGCTCCTATTTTCAATGTTTCTTTTTTTAAAAACAAACACTTGACCCAATTTTTATTTCATTCTTTCATTTATTTTCTCCACCGAAAGAAAGAAAAAATCTTTTCTATAAGATGCTGCCCGTGTTCTTAATTAGTTAATGGGGATTCAGAGAAAAATTATTTATGGCGATTTATTTGATTACCAAAAGTGAATCGATTATCTACATCAAATTATTCAAGCACAGATTCTAGGTATGTAAAGGCTATTTTTTTCTTTTTGATATGATTCCTTAAGATTTGAAATTTGCATACCAGCGTGCTATGAAAGAGTCGATTGTTAGGTGTCTCTAAATTATTGTTGGTGTTACTCGTATTACAAACTAATATCCGATGATATTGGTTTTGGGTTAAGTTTAAAATAAGAGATGGTGTGTATATAACTGTGGTTATCAAATTACAATGATGGTCGAGTTTATAATGGTATTATGATTGTGGAAAAAAGGAGGTATGGTGGTACTTGGGTACATGGGGGCTACCTTAAGATCTTGTATTATACTGTATTGTGTGCTACATATTGTATTAAATTTTATTGCATTTTTTATTATGATTGCCTAGAGGGCTTGCGAGGACATGTCAGGTGTTAGACCATTTTGCATGGTCAAGCCCGTGGCTCTGCGAGGGACTATAAGGTGTGAGTATTTTTGCATGGTCATACTTATATATTTCTCTAGTATAAGGTGTGAGTACTTTCCATAGGTTTATCCTATGTATTGTGTATCCTTTGGGTCATGATTGTCCAGCAGGGCTAATTGAAACCACACCAACCCCAAGACTTGGTATCGACAGTAAAGAAGCTCCTAATAGAATGCAAGTGCTAGAAGTAATAAAATATAAGAGCAACTGTCTCTTACTATACAAGAGTAACAGTACAAAAGATAAGATATAGTCAAGCCCCGATCATCAGGCGCTCACCCTAGTCTCGAATATCCCTAAAAGCTGCACGAGTCTCCAACACGACCAACGACGAAAGCTCAACTAGTAACTGCACCAAAAAGATGCAGAAGTGTAGTATGAGCACCAAGACAATGGGTACTCAGTAGTCATCATAGGCCAATCGAGCGCAGAGAGATAATATATAAGTAATACATTACAGGAAAGTAAGCAAAAATACTGCGATCCACCTAAATCTAGTTATAAAACCAAAAAGGGAACAAATCAAACCAACAAGAAGGAACAAATAACAGAATCAATCCAGGAAACCAACAATCCATGTGTACTCAAACCAAAGCAATGTAATGGGATATGATGTGATATATGAGTGCATGATGATATGAACCTTGAAATACCTCATCGGACTATGCATATATATATGAATAGTATAAGCCCGGAAATACCTCATCGGACTATGCATATATATATATGAATAGTATAAGCCCAGAAATACCTCATCAAACTATGCGTATATATATGGATAGTATAAGCCCGAAAATACCTCATCAGACTATGAATATAAGAACAGGCACATAAAATTGCATAATAGTATTAGCCCGAAAATACCTCATCGGACTATGTATATAAAAATAGGTACATAAGAGTGCGTAATAGTGTTAGCCCGGAAATACCTCATCGGACTATGCATATAAAAATAGGTATAGTAGAGAAAAGATCCATGAATACCCCTCGGACTGGCATGAAAGTATTGCTATCCCTTTCCATTCCAAAACCAGTGTTAAAACCCCGTAAAACTCCTTTAAAATCTAAAATCCATGAATATCACAAAATCCTCAAGTTTCAAACCAAAAGCCTTGAAAACCTTTCCTTTCCGTGCCGTAGGTATATAAATGCAATATGAACATAAAATGTCCCGAAATAACCGAATATATCACACCACAAGGCAATTCAGGGAAAAGCATCCTTAAACCAAGGAAAATGACCTGTGACTACGTCCAAATCCAAGCTATGTCCTCGGGCCCAAAATTAACACACAACCAGTAAAAGCCAGAAAGATCAGAAAGATAACCATGAAAACAACTACAAGCATCTACTCTACCTCTAAAACCTCCCAAAAGCATACTAAGGAATCTACGCTAGCCACAGTGATACTACAAGCTCTTACACTAAGGATTACAGTAATATTCCAAATCTAATATCTGAAATGACCATTTTAATACAAGTCACGAGATTTACGCCTAATTCTATCTATAATCCAACCTAACATTCCAATAACATATATATATATATATATATATATATATATATATAAAAAAAAAATCTAACTATACTCAGTCTAGGAAGTAAACCGTAACTATCAGAATGGCCTAGCACACGCGCATAATCCAATCCACAAGACAGAAGCCTATCTACCCCGAAGAGTATTCGCAGGCTGCCACACTATCAAAATAGGAATCTACTCATTAATACGAGACTAACGATACACATATTGCTATAAAAATAGTCGGGTCAAAATTTAGGTCACAAACGGTCCCGTGGGCCTCGCGACCCAAACCCAGAACGAAAAACACACATGTGTTCCCTACCATCCCGGGAGCACATGCTCAAAAATTGAGAGGAAAAGGAAAGAATTCAGGGCTCAAAACAGCCCCCTCAAGCCAAGAAATAAAAGAGAAAATTCGAGGAATAAATCCAAAAATTAATCAAAGATACTTACCACAACGAGAGGAACAAGTTAAGGAAGTAAAAACTCCAAACCCACGATCATGCAAAGCTCAAGAGGGCAGAATCTACAAGGAAATTTCAAGCTTTTGTAAATAATAACAATGGAGGATTTAGTAGAGGAATTACGAGAATAAACACGGTAGGAGGAGAGGTGTGACGAGGGGACTTACAGGATGAAGAACACTGGTGCAGAGAAGCTGGAAATTAAAGTTTGGGATCTTATCAATGAAGTTGTTCAAAATTGTGAAGGTCAAAACGAAGTTGGAGTTCTAAACAGCTGCTAGAGGTCCTTTTACGCGAACGTGACGGATGCCACGAATTCGCGAGGACATGCTGGCCAGACCATCGCGAACGCGATGGTCCAGCCCAGCGTTCACAAAGTGAAAACTGAGTCGGGTCCCAACTGGCTTTATCGTGGTCATGAAGGGCGACCCATGTGATTGCGATGGTCAAGAAACTAGACCATCGCGAAGGTGATGGCCACATCGCGATCGCGATGACCAACTGGTTTGCAACTTTTATAGCAGCAACCAGCTATTCACAAAGGCTAATAAATCATTCGACGGACCCTCGAGATTCATCAGGAACTCCAAGAACATAAACCAACAAATCTACCCTACCAGAAAAGGCATTCCGGACTCAATGGAATTAACAAAACTCCAAATAGAGAATGTTTTAATGAAGAGTGGGCCCCACGCCCAAAACCAACTCAGAACTCAAAACCCAAAAATATGTCCGGAACCTTGGGACCCGAACCAAAGGTCCCTCTAGCCCAAAGTCGACATTTTAGAGCTGACAGAAATCCCATCCGAGGCCTTCTTCTCCAAATGTTGACCAAAGTCAACCAAACAAGCCCAACCGGCCTGGAAACATAGAACGAGAGAGAATTCCAAGCTAAAAAAAGCTCCCGGATCCCGACCAAAGGTACCTCAAGACCAAAGTCCATGCTCCGAAGCTAACAAAATTGTAGAAATTTAATTCCGAGCACGTTCACCAAGAATTTGTCTTAAGTCAATGATTTCAAAAGCCTAAAGCTCTATAACAAGAAACAGCCAAAAAGACCAAACAAACGGCTCGGGCACCAAACTACTGGTCCCAGCAAGCCATAAATGACTTAGGGCCGCTACAAGCAGGCTCTAAAAACACAAGAAAGGTGAAAATGCATAAATGACCGGAAGGGTTATTACATCATCCACTACTAAAAAGACTTTCATCCCCGAAAGTTAGGAAAGAAGGAAAGACTAGAGATTTATGAACTGCGGATACAAAGCCCACACTACTCTCTCGGACAAGCCGGTTAGCTTCCATGATCGGACGGCACCCAATAGAATGAAACCACGAAAAACAACCAAGCTTTAACTTCTTACTAGCCAAGCTAGATTCCAATCTTAAACTCAAGAACTCCAAAGATCTGCCAACCCAAACTTAACCTCGAAAATCTCAACCGGAAAGTATCGACATAAAATCGGAACCACAGAACCAAGGTGATCAACACACAGAACTTGAATCCTCAAAACCACAACCAAGTTTACCAAAAAAGCCATCAACCCAAAAATCTAATTCATGACCCGTTGATCCGCCAAAACCATTTTATTATGAACTGAATCCTTTTGCACCATAAACAAGAAGCTTCATATAATTCGAACACTCAAACCACCCTCAAAATACCAGCTAAAAAACCAAAGATCCATAGTTCTTGCTTATAATCCACCAAGAACGAAGTCATCCTTTTTACTCAGACTCTTTCCAAGCTGAGCTATAGCCTACTATATTTTGCCTTCCAAGATAACAACTTGAAGCATAACCTCAGAAATTGGAGTTACCTGCCTTGACTGATCATCAACCAACAAATGAACACTTTTGCTAATATCAAACTCAATAACTGAACCCAACTGATCAACCTATCTGAACCCGACTAAAATTTTGCACACCATGGTTAGGAAGTGCATGAATGAACACCCTGCGTTGACAGAGAAACTTCCAAACTGTAGAACGAACAAAGCCAACCTCGCTTGTAATGACCCTTCCGGTCATTTCCACGTTTAAGTTTGAAGTCAAGCAAATCGACAAAAGTTATAGTAAGTTCGTTAACAAATTTCCTGAACTTTGGGTCAAATGTCTCGGAGCTTTTCTCCCAATATATAAAGAGTTAGAAGTCCCCCAAAATACAAAATCGAAGGTCTACGAGTCTAGTTTCCAACGCACAAAATCTCACGTCCAACTGATCTCGGAGTAAAGAATTATGACTGTTTTACCGCGGACTGTATGGCATAAAACGGGTTGCGAACCGGGCCGCGAACCGGGTCGGGTTAAACGCGATTTAAGCCTCGACATCACGTTTTAAAATGACATTTCAGTTCCAAAACAGTTATAAAAAATAAGGGAGGATCCCGAGAGAATTCTTGAGTATCGAAATCGTGCGTAGGCGAATTACGAGCCTAAACTTAAGAACTTGGTATCAGAGCTTTAGGTTCACCGGTGTCATCAGTATAGGAGCCAATGTCTAGTAGAGTCCTGCGGATTGGGGCGGAGACGTCCGTACTCAATCTTTGGGAGGGTACAGTGGCATTTTAGAAAATTTGACTCTTTCATTGCCTCTGTGTCGTGCGTATAGCCCTTGAAGTTTCTAGAGATCTCATTTGTTCTACTTCATTCATTTCGTACGAGATCATCGGCAGCATGCGAGGATGAGCCTCCCACTCCAGCTAGGGGTAGAGGACGCCCTCGAACAGTGGCACCTGCTAGAGCTGCTAGCGTGGAGATAGAGCCCGAGCAGCATGTGGATCAGGGGGCAGCCCAGGTACCACCAGCTCCAGCGCCAGCTCCAGTACCAGCTCCAGTGCCCACTTATGTGCCAGCTCCAGCCGCAGCTCAGTCTCCAGATATTCGGGGATTACTATTGCAGCTTTTGGGTGTGATTAGAGAGTGGCCTTATGAGGTAGCGCAGACATCCGCTCAGGGGGCAGCCCTGGGTGCACAGAGCTTAGGAGAGCAGCCTGCTACTATGGCTCCCCGTGCGGAGGTCATTCCGGTTCCATCTGTTGCACAACCTCTTGCTCCTCGCCCAGTTATGACAGAGATAGAGCAGAAGGCGTTGGGTAGGTTTTTGAGGTTAGCACCCCCGAGGTTCGCTGGTACTTCTGGACAGGATCCACATGACTTTATTACCACCTGTGAGGAGATGTTGCATCATCTGGGTTTGTTGGAGACTCACGGGGTTGGTTATACTACCTACCAGTTGGAGGGCCCAGCGAAGTTATGGTGGAGGGCTCAGGTTGCTTGTAGACCCCCGTCGTCACCTCCTTTGACCTGGTCTGAGTTTTTACGAGGCCTTTATGGCCAAGTTCCTACCCCAGAGTGATCGGGAGCGTCGTAGGGAGCAGTTTACTCACCTTGTACAGGGGTCGTACGACTATCTCGGAGTATGAGACCCATTTTCATCAGCTAGCACCGTTCGGAGCTATGATCATTCCTACTGAGGCTGATAGGATTCGCAGATTTGTATGGGGTTTGAGGCCAGAGATCAGGCAGCTAGCTGAGATATTGATTGCCAGTGGTCGGTCATTCCAGGCCATTGTAGACTATGCCCGCACTGTGGAGGACTTACAACGACATGATCAGGGGTCCAGAGATAAGAGGCCTCGGCATCAGGGTGTCTATAGTGGTTCCAGATATGGTGGTAGAGGTCTTGGCCAGTGGAGCCGGGGTTATCAGCCACAACAATATCAGGGTCAGTCCAGTCGACCGGTCCAGGCTTCCCTTCAGACTTTTGGTAGTACCCAGTTCGAGCAGGGTCAGAGCAGCCATCAGGGCTATAGCGGCCAGTCTTCGAGGGGTACAGTTTCTGGGGCAGCAGGTCGTGGTGGTCATACGGGATTTTCTTGTTCATCTCGACTGAGTAGGCCATCAGGGGCTTGTTTTACTTATAGTGCGATAGGTCACTTTGCTAGAGATTGCCCGGTCCAGTTGGCCGAGCCTTTACGGGTAGTTCGGCCCCCGGCTAGAGGGGGTGGTCGTCAGAGTAGAGGTGGTGTGCCACATGGCAGAGCAGGTGGTAGGGATGGCGGTCGGGTAGGTGGAGGTCGTCGTCAGTTTTATGCGGTCCCTAGGAGACCAGAGGCAGAGGCCTCAGATGCTGTGATTACAGGTACGATTTCTGTGTGCCATCAGTTTACTATGGCTTTATTTGATCCTGGATCCACTTGTTCATATGTATCTGCCTAATTTGTGCCTTGTTTGGGGTTGGCTAGTGAGCCATTATCTGTTCCTGTTTCTGTTTCGACCCCAGTAGGAGATTCTTTAGTAGTGGATCAGATTGTGAGATCCTGTATGTTATCATTGGTGATTCCAGAGACTTGGGGTGATTTGATGATTCTTGATATGCTAGATTTTGATGTGATACTGGGCATGGACTGGTTATCCCCTCACCGTGTGGTTTTGGATTGTTATGCCAAGACCATTACCATAGCTGTGCCCGGTGTATTCCCGGTTGTGTGGCAGGGTTCGGTTAGCCATGCACCATCTGGGATCATTTCTTGTCTTCGAGCTAGGAAGTTGATTTCCTGTGGGTGTTTAGCTTATCTGGCATATGTCCGAGATGTTAGTGCTGAACCCACTTCCCCTGAGTCTGTTCTTGTGGTTAGAGACTTCCTCGATGTATTTCCTACCGACCTGCCAGGCCTTCCACCTGAGAGAGATATTGATTTCGCTATTGAGCTGGAGTCGGGCACTAGGCCCATTTCTATTTCTCCTTATCGTATGGCTCCTGCTGAGTTGAGGGAGCTTAAGGAGCAGCTCCAGGATCTGTTAGCTAAGGGGTTTATTAGACCTAGTGTGTCGCCTTGGGGTGCTCCTGTTCTCTTCGTGAAGAAGAAGGATGGGTCAATGCGCATGTGTATTGATTACCGGCAGCTGAATAGGGTGACGGTGAAGAATAGGTATCCGATGCCAAGGATTGATGATTTGTTTGACCAACTTCAGGGTTCAGTTGTGTTTTCGAAGATTGATTTGAGGTTTGGCTACCATCAGTTGAGGATTAGGGTGGAGGACATCCCTAAGACAGCATTCAGGACACGTTATGGCCATTATGAGTTCCTAGTAATGTTTTTGGGTTGACTAATGCCCCCGCAGCCTTTATGAACTTGATGCACAGGGTTCTTGGCTCGTATTTGGACTCATTCGTGATAGTTTTTATAGACGACATCTTGGTATACTCGCGTAGTAGAGATGAGCATGAGCAGCACTTGAGGGTTATACTCCAGACTTTGAGAGATCATCATCTTTATGCCAAGTTCTCAAAGTGTGAGTTTTGGCTTGATTCAGTTGCATTCCTAGGACACGTGGTGTCTAAGGATGGGATTAGGGTTGATCCGGGAAAGATTTCAGCGGTTTGTGAGTGGCCTAGACCTACTACTGTTACCGAGGTTCGCAGCTTTATTGGGCTAGCGGGTTACTACAGACGGTTCGTTGAGGGGTTTTCTTCCATAGCAGCACCCTTGACTATGCTGACTAGGAAGGATATCCCATTTCAGTGGTCGGATCAGTGTGAGGATAGCTTCCAGAGGCTTAAGGCCTTATTGACTTAAGCTCCAGTTTTGACTTTGCCGGTTGAGGGTCAGAGCTTCTCCGTGTATTGTGATGCTTCTGGGGTTGGTCTTGGTTGTGTGTTTATGCAGCAGGGTCGAGTAATAGCATATGCGTCAAGGCAGCTGAAGGTTCACGAGCGCAACTACCCCACTCATGACTTAGAGTTGGCGGCGGTAGTTTTCGCGCTCAAGATCTGGAGGCATTACTTATATGGAGTTCACTGTGATATCTTCACCGATCACCGTAGTCTTCAGTATATTACGAGTCAGCGGGAGTTGAACTCGAGGCAGAGGAGATGGGTCGAGTTACTGAAGGACTATGACTTTACTATTCTGTATCATCCGGGCAAGGCAAACGTGGTAGCGGATGCCTTGAGTAGGAAGACAGTGAGTATGGGTAGCCTCGCTTCTCTTTCAGTTTCAGAGCGGCCGTTGGCCTTGGACATTCAGTCCTTGGCTAACCGTTTGGTTAGGCTAGACTTGTTGGATCCTAGCAGAGTTCTCGCCAGTGTTGAGGTTCGTTCCACTTTGATTGATCAGATTCAGGTCCGTCAGTTTGAGGATCAGCAGTTGTGTGACCTTCGTGATCGGGTTGTTCAGGGTGAGACCAGTCGGCCTATGATACCTACTGGGTACCTTATGCTTCGCATTTGGTGCTCACCCCTACCCCCTGCATCTTTGGGTGCAGATCCTAGCATGGGCCATCGCTGGTAGGTCGCTGTGATTCATGCTCGGAGATCTGTTGGGGACTACTTCAGACTGAGGGTGAGCTCTTGGCGATCGGAGCTTAGCTTTAGTTTATCTTTTGCTTCATGTACTCTATTACCATTCAGAGACATCTGTATATATTCTTTTGGTCTATTTGCACTCCATGTATGTAGTTTGGCTCTGTACTATGATACCAGGTCTTGGGGTTTGGTTTAGTTTCCGCATATGTATATATTTATATCCCTCTTATCTATTTTATTCGTCTGGTTCCCTTATTTGTTAGATAGTAGCCCATTACTAACTATTCTGGGCTACGGGGATTGGTTCACCTACCGGGGGTTGTAGGTGCCATCATGACCGAGAAATTGGGTCGTGACATCGCTGAACCGGACAAAATCTGAATAAACTGCAAATGAATGAACCAGGGCAACCTACCCAAAAGACCCAAACCAAACTAAGACCCTGCGAGGACTGTGGTAAGCCTACCATGAGGTCCTAAATCACTATCTAAGCTCCAATCTCTAAGAATACTCGAGCATCATTCAGATTTGAAGTCGCCTTATAACTTCTACCTCAGGAAGGAGTCCGCCATGCCACGAATATCAAGTTAAACACCCCGTAGGCAAGGGGAAAGGGAGTCTGAAATCTAAGGTCGCTATCTAGCTATATAAATGTTGCATAACCTATCAACTCACCTCTTTGGCTAGAATCAATCGCCCTACTACATCAGCACACAAACCACCAGCTCTGAAGCATACCACATACCAAACTTTCAGTCCATACTAGCCGAGTCCAACCAAAACTGGAACCCCAAATAAAAGACAACCCTTGAAGGATCAACTAAGCAAGCTTTCAAACTATCGACAACCAATTTTGACCACCAGTCTCTAAGTATCATTAGAACTCAAAAGAGCCTTGCTAGTGTCAACCCGCATAACCTGATAACATACAATACACCACCATTGATTCTGTCCAATCGAAGTAAAATGAACCTCGTACTGCAAATAACACTATTGAGACCCAGAACATCCAGCCTAATCCACTGGTTAGCAAAAGACTAGATGTCCAAGGCAACTAACACTCCACAACTGAAATAGGGAAGCAAAGTTGTCCGCACTCATTGCCTTTTGACCCGAGCACTTACAACTAAAAAGAACTAACCACAAACTATCCAAAGTAGTCTGCTAGTCCACGATTCTGAAACCCAATCCTGATTTACTGACCACTCCCTCTGTTGAACCCATATGCTGCCAATGAACCCTTAGGAACCAAAGTCAACCAGGCTTTGAATATGTAAGTTTCCCAACTCGTAGCCGCTACTGAAACCTCAAACCAACTGAAAGAAGAGCCATTACAACCCGTAGTAGGTTGAATCAAGTCACCAACTCAAAACCTAAAGAAATTATAAGTCGTTACCTCAGTAGCTACGAAAACACATATGATCAAATATAGAGTCTGATCCCTTTTGTTTCCCTAAACCTAACATTTCCTTAGCATGCGATGAACTTCACAGACTATTCCCAATAAAACCTGGAGCAATTCCCTTAGCTCCCACCTTTATATTTGTTAGAACTCAATAAGGCAGGAGAAGAATAGGCCAAATGTCCAACTTAACCAAAAAAACTATGAACACAACTCAACCCCGATGTTGTAGTCAATACTCAGTCAAAATGCTAAAGTCTAACACTCGACCATGGTGCCATAATCAAAACTCAACCAGAGTACCATGGTTGAAACTCATTCCAACTGGGACTATGGAGAACAAGGAGGCAACTCGACAAGACAAGAAACCAAAAGAAACCAAAAGAAACCAAACCATGCTCGCCAACATAACCAACACATCTCAACCTAAGGCAAAATATCAAACTCTGGCAGAGCCACTGGTAGCACCAAACCAACACAAGGATTTCTTGCAAATGCTAGATAACAGCCTAGGTAACAACAATATAGGACCACTAGGAAAGGAAGACTCCAACCCAGTCACGAACCAAGATAAGCTGGGACCAATGTTCCAAGTGACTAGTTTGAATTGTGACACATTTATCCACCTGTACGATTCCTTGCAAGTACAAAATCCTTTGTTTTCCCACAACAGCATAGGCCATTGTACTTTTATTACTAACCTCGAGAGAGTCTATACTCTAAGACCCAACCAACTCATTATCCCTGAATGCAAAAATTAAAAAATAGTAATGTATTAGGGGCTGAGGGTAACTTTTGCTCAGGAACAAGAAATGGAGCCATTAAGTTAAGGTGTCTCTTTCTTTTTTCTAGATCTTCTTTGGCTATCGATTCGTGTATGCCTTCATCATAGAAATAAGGGGAATTATAAGACATACTCATATATCTATGCCTAATTCCATTAATGAATCATTCGAGAATGAATTTAACGAGACTAATCTAATGTTATTCTACCTTAGATGGGAATTAGGGTAAATCCTAGGGTTGTCTTAGCCTTTTAACACACGACAAACCAACTTGAATTCTGATTTGAAAATCTCACTCTACCTTTACAAAACTTCTCGCGCCTATCTTGTAGTTTTGACTTGATCTTAGGCTACCATTGTGTAATCAGTTTTTCTGTCATTATAGGAAAGTAAGAAAAGAAATATCCGGCTAGAAAAGTCCCTAAGATGAGGCTTGGAAAAATCTAAGGCAAGGGTGAGCTTTGATGAAAATCTAGTATTTTGTTCCTTAAAGATGTTTGAGGTCTCATGGTTTATTATATGGTAGTGTCGAGTGTATGTATATATAGTCAACTATCATAGGGTCTTTTAGGAAGTTTCAGGACAGGAATTAGATTCATAGAACTCCAGTTATGGTAGTTTCTGCATCAGGATTAATTCGTGTTGTCTAGAAAATGAAGTGTATTGTGAAGTAAAGGGTTTGGGGAAAGTTTCGAACATTCTACAAATTGTGCTTCATAGCGACGAAAGGGAACCACACGTGATGAGCTGTCATGATAAGTCAATCCTTATTATGATGAGAATTGGCTCATCGTGATGAGATTATACGAAGATTACCTGCACTTATCTCAGTTTTCTGGGTTCTTTCCCACAACTCCTTTATCATTTTAGAGCTCCAACAGACGTTTCTCCTAAGAACTAGGGAGAATTTCCTTCATTTGAGGTAAGTAACTTCGTAAGGCCGTTTATTTAATGATTATTAACCATTGTAGTACCTTTTGAAGAAAGATTAATGGTGAAATTCATGATTTGAAACCCTAAAAGCATGAAACTTGGGGAAAACTCTATGGGTAGGTGAAATTTAACCTAGAATTGATCTTAGGATGTGTTTTTATGATTTTTAGCATGAAATTATTGGTTCTTACCATGTTTAAGGCTAATGAGGAACCTTGGATTCCATAAAGGTGAGACCTTAAGGCATAAAAATGGCTAAAAAGAGTTAACTTGATTAGAAACCCTTTGGGTGTTAATATCATAACTATGGTGAAACTAGTTAATGGTTAATTGACCTTTGGGGAATGCTACAAACCATGGTTAAGGATAGAATTAGTGGGTTAATATTCCAAGGCCTGAAATGAAGAGTAAATGATTAATTATTCTTGTATATGTTGTTTATACTCATTGAACATTTCGAAGTGTTAAGGAAGGGAGAGGCAGTTGTGAAGTAGCTTATGGGTGGTAATTCTTCATTCGAGGTAGGTTACTATGTTAATTGGAGTTGAGACTTATTTTAGTACATGTATATAGTTGAATTACATAACTTGTGATTGTTGTGCGGTCATGTTTGAAATGTATGCGTTTTTATGTCATGCTTGAATGAATAAGTTAGGGTACATGAATTAACGAATGAATTGATATGAATAAGCGTAAATATGATTTAATGCACTATGAATATCATGAGAGATGGGTATGAGAACAATAGGTGCATTGACATTGTCATTCATTAAGGGATCGGGTATCACGCTGGTACAGGTTGATATTGTTACTTATTATAGGATCAGGTACCACGTCGGTATAGTTTGATACTTCCACTGATGGAAAATGGTTCCGGCGGGTACAAGTTGAGCTCGTCACCTATTTGATATTTATGCTGATGGAAAATGGTTCTGGCGGGTAGATTGACCTAGTATGTCCCCTACAGTTCATGGCTAGTTGGGCAGAAATTAGTCTCTTTAGCATGTGTGTACACTTTTCATTACTAATGCATTATTTCATGGTCAGGCATGGTGAGGTAGTACTGTGGACTGAGATGAGACTAGAGGTAATAGTTGCATTGATGAGAGTTAGATGGACCTAGATTCCAGGTGTTGTAACCAATGAAATTGATTTCTCCTGCATTCTTGTGGTGATTTATTGAACTTGATATTTCTATTGTTGACTTGAATTGAAATGATGAATATTTAATTGGATTACTTGTTATGTGTTGGAATGCCTCTTTTTATTTTGTTTGATTATCTACATATTCTAAATTGAGTCGGCCTATGGTATCTACCAGTACATAATATTTTGTACTAATACTATCTTTTACTATTCTTTTGTTGAGTGAAGAGCATATTCCAGAGACTGAGACGCGACCTCGGCTAGACTAGGTGATTGACACTTGATCCAAGGGTGAACACTACTTCTCAGGATGCCGTGGATCCTCTTCAAGTTTTTTTTGTTCCTCTGGAAAATGGAACTCTTTACTATTCATTTATTTATTTTTATTATGTTTTATATTTTAGACACGAAATTGATTAGAGTTCTCGTACGATAACTCTAAATTCTTGGGGGTGTTTAGTTTGTTGAATATTCTGCAGTTTATTTATATTAGGTTGATTTTGTTTTTTTATATATAATTTAAGCTAGTTTTTAGTCTACCTTTTCTAAAATTGGTTATGTAATAAGATTAAGTTTCAGGTTAGTTGATTCTCCCATGGGAGAGCTAGTTTGGGTGTCACTCACAACCAGTTGGTTTGTGACAAAGTTGATATCATAGCCCTTGATTTATTTATCTTATCATATAATAATGTGTCTAGTACACTGTTGAAGAATGTTATGGAGACATCTGTACTTTTTTTGAGGAGGCTACTGGACTTTAGGAAACCGCGACTTCCTTGTTCCTTCATGCTATGACTTGATGCCAATTGGTATCAGTCAATCCAAATTGGTATCTAACTCTTTCACTATTATTCTCATAGATGGTGAGAACACATGCTTTAGAGGATAGAGCTATAGTGCTCGAACTAATCGTTGAGTCTGCAATTTGCGGCAAAGGACGAGTAAGGGACAGAGTCAGGGGAAGGAGAGGCTCACCCGCTAGGGCTGGAACTCAATCTGCAATACTGTCTTGGGAAAGGTCAGCATCTCCTCCCTATCATGTGCATCTTTCCAAGGTGTGGTGGAACAAGATGTCCAGATTCAGGATGATGAGGCAGTACCAGTTCAGGGGACAAGATTGGCACCTATTCAGGGAGGTGAAGCACCAATCCCGATTTCATCTGATATAATCTAGAAGGTCCTGAGTTTTTTGAGTGGACTGGCAGGGAATGAGACTACTCCTATAGTACCCACTATACATCATCCGATGACCTAGCATGCTACAACTTTTTCTCATTAGATGGATGCAACTTTTAAGACAGATGTGTTTTAGTGACTAGTGATAGGCTCGATAATGACTGGTGGTGAGCATGACCTTTTTTGCAGGTTTGTGAAGATGAAACTCTGGTATTTTATGGATTGGAGTCTAAGGATGCTTATGAATTCATCATTGACTATCATGAGCGTCTACACATGATGGGTATTATTGAGAGGTATGACATAGAATTTGTTTCTTTTTAGTTGTAAAGGGATGTCAAAATGTGGTAGAGGGCGTATGTGGAATATAGGCCTATTTTGGCACTCCGTATGAATTGGATTCAGTCTACCAAGTGTTTCTTGATAAGTATGTTTCACATACTTTGAGGTACAGAAAGAGGGATGAGTTTGCTAACATTGAGCTGGGGGATTCTTCTGTTGCTACCTATGAGTCATGTTTTTATGCCTTGGCTTATTACTCTTCACAGTTGATCAATAAAGAGGAAGAACGGATCTGCTATTTTGTGAAAGGTTTGAACACAGGGCTTCAAATTTCAGCTTTATAGGTAGCATCTTATGGCAGGTCTTTTCAGAAGGTAAACGAATTGTGGAAAAATATTTATGGTGTAAAGCGAGAGGGTTAAGCAAGGATGTCTTCGAAGAAGCCCCAGACTGGGGGAAATTTTAGTTCTCAGATTCTAATGTTAGGGTCTGCAAGGATACCCTCTGTCCCCTCTTTTGTCTGCGATGTAGGTTTCTACTAGGTGTCCGATAAAGACTAGTCAGCCTTCATCAGAGTTTGGTGGTTATCTCACTTTATCTACTCTGGTATAATGACCTACTTTGGATGTTCATGCTAAGCGTGTGATGAGATTAGTCACATAAGGAGAGATTTTCCTCGGTTTTGATAGGCAGTATAGAAGCAGGCTCCTAGAGCTCTAGCTCTGGCAGGTAGAGGTAATGGATATGACAAAAATCATGTACAGGGAGGGCAGGGTGATCACACTGCTAGAAGGGGTAGAACCCAGCCCAACCAAGGCAGTGGTAATGGTAGAAGAGGTAATCAACCTAATAGGGGTGGGGACAGACAGGTGGTAAGAACCACTTCTATTCTTTTCCACGAAGAGCAGAGGAATAGGCGTCGGATGCAATGTTAACATGTACTATTCTTGTATATGACCATATGGATTTAGTTTTGTTTGACCCTGGTTCTACTTTTTCATAGGTGTCTTCTAGTTTTGTTGAAGGTTTTGACATGATTTGTGAGTTTCTTGATTATCCTGTTAATATGTCTACCCTAGTGGGTGATTCTCTGGTTATGGATAGGGTCTTCTATGCTTTTCAGGTTATATTTTTAGGGTAAAAGACTTTGGTAGATTTAGTGATTCTAGACATGGTAGATTTTGGAATCATCTTAGGGATGAGTTGTTTATATCTGCACTATGCTATTGTTGACTTCCATGCAAAGATAATGACTATGGCTATGCTTGGGTTGGATAGACCAGAGTGGGAGGGTCAATATAGTCCTACCACTATGAAATTTGTGTCTTTCCTTCGTGCTCAGTGTCTGATACGAAGATGATGTTGTCTTTCTTAGCTTATCGTCGGGATACTAGTTTTGAGGTCCCAGCTATCGAGTCAGTTATGGTGGTGTGTGAGTTCCAAAAGGTATTTCCTATGGATTTTCTTAGCATGCCACCTAATTGAGACATTGACTTTTGCATCAACTTAGATCTTAATATGTGTCCCATCTCTATTCCCTATTATAGGGTAGCACCGGTTGGTTTAAAGAGCTTAAGGCTCAACTACATGAGTTGTTGAGTAAAGGGTTCATTCATCCGAGTGCCTCCTGTGTGGTGCTCTAGTGTTGTTTGTTAAGAAGAAGGATGGTAGTCTAGTATGTCCATAGACTACCAACAGTTGAACAAAATTACTATTTATAACCAGTATCCTCTTCCTCGCATCGATAATATGATTAACTAGTTGCAAGATGCATCAGTCTTTTCTAAGGTTTATCTAATGTACGGGTACCATCAGTTATAAATTAGTCCTTCAGATATTCCTAAGACTACTTTTTGAACCCTGTATGGGCACTATGAGTTCCTTGTGATATCTTTAGGGCTGACTAATGCCCCAGCTACTTTTATGAGCTTGATGAATGGGGTATTTAAGCCCTATCTAGACACATTAGTTATTGTGTTCATTGATGATATCATAGTTTATTCTAAGAGTGATAAAGATCATGAAAATTACCTTAGGATTGTATTAGGGTTGTTGAAGGAAAAGGAGTTGTATGCAAAATTCTCTAAATGTGAATTCTAGTTGTCTTTTGTGTCCTTCTTGTGGCATGTGGTTTCGAAAGAAGAGGTAATGGTAGACCCACAAAAAATTGAGGCGGTTCAGAATTGGGCAAGACCCACTTTGGTGTCGGAGATTTATAGCTTTATAGGATTTGCTAGTTACTACCACAAATTTATGAAGGGTTTTGCATCCATTGCTACCCATCTTACCCGCTTGACTCAGAAAGAGGTACTATTTGTTTGGTTAGATAAATCTGAGGAGTTCTTAAAAAATCTCAAGACCTTATTGACTACTTATCTTATTCTTGTCTTGCCAATTCAAGGTAAGGGTTTTATTGTGCATTGTGATGCTTCACAGTCTTGTTTAGGTGAAGTATTAAAGAAGGAAAGGAATACTATTGCTTATGCTTTGAGTCAACTCTAAGTGCATGAGAAGAACCATCCTACTCATGACTTAGAGTTGACTGGTGTGTGGTCTACTTTAAAGATTTGGAGACATTACTTTTATGGGATGCATTGCGAGTTGTTCACAGAACACCACAACTTGAATAATGTTTTCACTCAGAAAGACTTGAAGTTAAGGCAGCGAAGGTGGATAGAGTTACTCAAGGATTATTACATTACTATTCTATACCATCTGGGTAAGGCTAATGTAGTAGCCAATGCATTGAGAAGGCAGACTAAAAGTATGGGTAGCTTGGCCTATTTGAAAGCTCCTAGACGGCTGTTGGCCTAAGACATTCTAACTCTAGATAACAACTTCATGAGATTGGAAGTGTTTTAAGGGGTGGATTATTAGCAGGTGTGGAGGCAAGGTCCTTATTGCTTGATCTGATTAAGAGAAAACATTTTGATGATGTGAAATTGAGTAAGATTCATGAAAAGTTATTATGGGGTGATGCCAAGGAGCCCATTATTTAAGATAAAGGCCTTCTGCGAAGTAAAGGGCGAGTTTGTCTGCCCCATGTTGATGAAATGATCCCTATGATTCTAGCTGAGGCTCACTATTCAAAGTATTCCATATATCCTATTGTGACCAAGATGTATTGTAATTGAAGCTACAATATTAGTAGGGTAGAATGATGACAAATATAGTCTACTTTGTGGCTAAGTGTCAGGACTATCAGCAAGTGAAGTATGAACACTAAAAGCCTAGTGGTCCCCTTCAGAGAATGTCATTTCCTGAGTGGAAGTGAGAGAGAATACTCATGGATTTCTTGGTTGGTCTTCCCAAGACTATGGGAAAATATTATTATATATGGGTTATTTTGGACAGATTGACAAAGTGCACGCACTTCATTCATGTTTAGGTAACTTACAATGCGACTAAGCTAGCCAAGATCTATCTTAAGGAAGTTGTTCAACTGCATAGGGTTCCTGTCGCCATGATTTCAGATAGGGGTACTCAGTTTACCTCTATCTTTTGCATGAAGAGTTGGGTACTAGGTTGGACCTGAATACAACTTTTCATCCTCATACTGATAGGCAGTCTGAGTGCGCAACTCTTGTATTTGAGGGCATACTTTGTGCATGCGTGTTGAACTTTGGGGGTCATTCAGACAAGAGTCTATCATTGGGTATGTTTGCTAATAATAAAAATTAGAACTCGTGCATAGATATGGCTCCATTTGTAGTGTTATATGGGAGGAGATGTATATATCTCATTAGCTTATTTGATTTGTTTGAAGTTAGACCTTGGGGTATCGATCTTTAGAGAGGTTCTATGGAAATGGTGAATTTCATCGAAGAGAAGCTTTTAGCGGCTCAAAGCCGACAAAAGGGGTATGTAGGTAGGAAAATAAGGGATGTATATTTCATGAAAGGTGAGCATGTTTTGCTCAACGTTTCACCCATGAAGGGTGTTATGCAATTTATGAAGCGTGGTAAGTGAAGTACAAGATATACTGGGGCCCTTTTAGTGTTTTTAGAGTTAAGCCAGTGGTGGCTTATAAATTGGAATTGCCTCCGAGTTTGTCAGGAATTCATCCTTTATTTCATGTTTCCATGCTTAAGAAGTACCACATAGATAGTGACTACATAATTCGCTGAAATTCAGTCCTATTGAATGATATTCAGAAATTAAGGACTAAGGAGATTGAGTCTATGAAGGTCCAGTAGAAGATCCATCATTTTGACAAGGCCACTTCGGAGACTGAAGTAGACATGCGAATCAAGTATCCTCACTTGTTCACCAATTCAAGTAATCCTCGTTCTCTCCTATTTTTTTCTTGTTGTCATTTGGGAAAGAAAAATTATTTAATTCTTATCTAATTTAATGATATGTTCCATCATTATATTAAATTAAGGGCATAAGTACTTAGCTAGAAGAGTCCCTAAGATGAGGGCTGGTAAAATTCAGGCTAGGGGGAGCATTAATGAAAATCTAGTGTTTTGTGCCTTAGAGACAGTTGGTGTCTCGTGGTTCAATATATGGTAGTGGGGAGTATGTTTATGGATAGCGAACTATCATAGGGTCCTGTAGTAAGTTTGGGATGGGAATCAGTTCATAGAACTTTTCTTATTATAGTTGCCGCGTTGAATTAATCTGTGTTATCTAGAAAATAAAGTGTGCTGTGAAATGAGGGGTTTTAGCGAGTTTCAAATATTCTGGATATTGTGCTTCATGGAAAAAAGGGGAACTATATCTTGATGAGTCAATCCTTATATTGACAACTCTTCATGATGATAAATGGCTCAATGCAATGAGATGACGGGAAGATTACCTACACTTAATTCAGTTTTCTGGTTATTTTCCCACAACTCCTCTTTCATTTTAGAGCTCCAAGGGACATTTATCCCAAGAACTAAGACAAATTCCATTCATTTGAGGTAAGTAACTCCACAAAATCCATCATTAAATGATCATTAATCCTTGTAGTACCTTTAGAGGGAAGATTAATGTTGGAATTCTTGAGTTACAGCCCTAAAAGCATGAAACTTTGGGAAAACCCTATGGATAGGTGCAATTTCACCTAGAATGTGTTTTTATGATTTCTAGCATCAAATTAATGGTTATTAACATGTTTAAGGCTAATAGAGAACCTTGATTTCCATAAAGGTGAGACCTTTAGGCATAAAAATGGCTAAAAAGGGTTAACTTGATTAGAAACCCATTGGATGTTGAAATTATGAATGTGGTGAGACTAGCCAATATTTAATTGAACCTTAGGGAACACTACAGACCTTGGTTAAGGGTAGAATTAGTGGGTTAAATTCCCAAAGCCTAAAATGAAGAGTAAATAACTAATTACTCTTTTATATGTTGTTTATACACCTTGAACAATTTGAAGTGTTAAGGAAGGCAGAGGAAGTTGTGAAGTAACTTGCGGGTGGTTATTCTTCACTCTAGGTAGGTTGTAGTTTTAATAAGAGTTGAGACTTATTTTAGTACATGTATGTGGTTAAATTACTTAACTTGTGATTGATCTTCGTACATATTTGAAATGTGTGTGTTCGATATTATGCTTTAATGAATACGCTAGGATATATGAGTTGATGCATGATGTAGGATGAATAAGTGTAAATGTTATTTAGTGCACTGTGAATATCCTAAGAGATAGGTCTTAGAAACATAGGTGCATTAACATTGTCATTCATTATGGAATCGGGTACCATGCTGGTACAAGTTGATATTATTACTTATTATAGGATCGAGTATCATGGTGGTATGATTTGATATTTACACCGATTGTAAATGGTTTCGGAGGGTAGAGGTTGACCTAGTCACCTATTTGTTATTTACACTGATAGGAAATGATTCTGACGGGTACATGGCTTTGTGTGTCCCCTATAGGTCATGGCTAGTTGGGCAAAAATAAAACCCTTTAGCATGTGTGTACACTTTTCATTACTATTGCACTGTTTCATGGTCAGGCATGGTGAGGCAGTGTTGTGGACTAAAATGAGACTAGAGGTAATAGTTGCACTGAAAAGAGTTAGATGGACCTAGATTCCATGTGTTGTAACCATTGAAATTGATTTTTCCTACAATCTTGTGGTGATTTATTAAACTTGATATTTCTATTATTGACTTGACTTGAAATGATTATATGTCAGCTGGATTACTTGCTAAGTGTTGGAATACCTGTTACGTGTTACTTGGTTTGATAATATACCTTTTCTAAACTGAGTCGGTCTATGATCCTACCAGTACATAGTGTTCTATACTTATACTACCGTGTACTCTTATTTGTTGAGTGCAGATTGTGGTCCAAAGACTGATACGCGACCTCGGCTAGACTAGGTGATTGATACTTGATCCAAGGGTGACCACTACTTCTTAGGCTGTCGTGAATACTCTTTGAGTTGTTGTCCTTCCTCCAGATAATGGAACTCTTTACTATTCATTTATTTATTTTAGTTCTATTGTATATCTTAGACACATATTTGATTTAGTTTTATTGCACGATAACTCTAAGTTCTTGGGGATGTTTAGTTAATGGAATATTCTGCAGTTTATTTATATTAGGCTGATTTTCTTGTTTTTGATTTAATTTAACCAGGTTTTGATTCTACCTTTTCTTAAATTGATAAAGTAATAAGGTTAAGTTTTGGGTTAGTTAGTTCTCCTATCAGAGGGTTAGTGTGGATGCCACTCACGGCCAGTTGGGTCGTGACATGTTGACCGGCTTCCGGTGACCATTTCGGTCTACACACACATGGCTAAGCTCTACTGGCCGGAGCTTTCTCATGCCAAGCTACTAATAGAAGAAAAGTGAAGAAAGGAAAATCTTATAAGAGACTCACCCTATACAAATCTATGATAGTTCATACAAATCAATGGTAGTTCATCTCCTTCTAAGAAAAATATCCAAAGTTTTTTTTTTGATTGAATTTTGTTTAGAAAACCTCAATATATTACAAATGTTGTTGAGAATCATAATTAACCAATCATGTATCAGACGCACCATCCTTTGACATAAGTAAAGGGAACACAGATACAGATTTGAGCCACACTCTTTTTCTTTTCTTTTTTAAATAGAGAAAGTGGTGGCTATATTCGCGTTCCCTTTCCAGACTATCAAGGATTTAAAAAAATCTTTCATACTGTGCCGAATCATAAATTTGGATTATACATATGACATACAATGAGAAAAATAAAGGCTATATCTAAATGGTGATGGGAAATATCAGTCAGCCACAAATCGTCAGTTATAGGATCTAATCCTCCACAAAAAGCATATTTTGACCAATTTATGGTTAAAATGGGGTTGCTCCCTCAGTGGGATAAAGTTGATCCAAAATATATTGATTCAAGATAAATTCATGAGGAAGTGGTAGTTCTTTAGGATCTACTCTAGCCTTTAGAAATTGGTTAATTTGTAAAGATAGATGTACTTGATGCCCCGCCCAAGAGTGACACACAAGTTCTAGTAGCCCTGCCAAATAGTGATTATGGTAGTGAAAGAAATCCTATACCTAACTCTCTATGCTTGGCGTGGTCCCGTTATATGCTATTTGATTGAGATTCAAAATAATCTTTCTCGTTGCCTCCTTCCTTCAGAGGTAGCCCTATTGGAATCTTGTACCCTTTCCTTATCTTTCTTTTCTTGATCCAGCCTCTACCTCATAGAAAATCCTATTTAGAAAGCTCTCGCCCCAAATACGTATAGGGGGGAGCACCAATGAAAGTGAAACTTTATTGTTTTGTTTCATTTTCTCTTTGAACTGATTAGTAGGAAGACAATAGCTCCTCCTACATACGAGTAGGGATATCCTGAACTAAGGTATGATTGCAAATATTATTGAGGTTAGTCTTTTTGGATTACGGGTGATAGGAAAATGCCTAAGTCCGAATGGTATGAGCAATTTCCACTCTGCTCATACTGAATATGGGTAATTCCCCACCACTTACCCAACATTTTAATAGAGGGGCAACCAGCGATGAGGCCATTGGATAAATAAACAATAGATGCAAGTAGCTTGAAATCAAAAAGGGTGAAATCAGGAGCTAATCTACCTTTTAAACCTATTCAAGACAAAGGAATGGTCTAACTCAGGGGAATGCGACTTCATTAAAGAAAGAAGTTGAGCAATTGACATAGAATAAGAGTCAGTATTAGAGGAGTGATCAAATTATATTATATTAGGGGTCCCCAAGCCTATCTTTTACTTTTTATCAAAAATGTATGTGGACCCACTATTGATACTCCATAGAGAACTGACCTACTGGTCTTGATCCCATTTTATACGCGCACCATTTTTAAGTATCAAGGTAACAAAAAGTGAGCTAAAGCCATAAAAGGGGGACAAGATTCATCGATTAGGTGGAAGCAAGGTTTCTGAATCTTTGATATATCATTTGAATCTATCTTTTAAATATCCTTGATCTTGATTTCTTTCAAGGAGCATAGATAGAATAAAATAAGCAATCAAGTTTATCTGTACTCCAATCGAGAAAGCCCTATCCTTGACCTAGTTCCATCTTAATGAAATGAAAGAAAGGCATGAAGCCTTGCCAAGTTTCAGAGGTGAGTGAGGTCAATAAAGGAGTTCAATCATTCCCTAAATATGGAATCAATGACTTTGAAGGGCCATTATTAAATCAAGCAACTGAAACTTAGCAAAGAAGTCACGTCTGAGCTAATTATAACTAAGTCATCTTCTTATATTATACCAAGAAAGACCATTTTTGCAGTTTACTCTCTAGAGTCATCACTCACTGGATAAGCCTTTCTATTTCAGTTGAGTACATCTTCCAAAGACCAACACAAAAATCTTTGTACCTTACCACAAATACTTTGGTATCAATGTCGTCTGGCCCAGTTTCCTGGACTTAACCATTTGACTTCGGACAATATGAGAAAGAGAAGCCCTCTTGAGTAAGGGCTCTTGAGTTAGAGTTTGAACTCACCTTCTTTATTCAATTTCATATCATCTTCCATATTCTCAATTGAAATATCCAGGCCAAAAATCTTTTTCTTTTATTAGTAACTGAATCTAAAAGAGACGCGGAAACAAGAGGTATTGAATCATTTAGAGCAAGCAAGTTTGTATTCTGTTTGGCTTATGGCTTCATTCCCAGAGTGGGAAGAAAGAAGACATAGCACCAGGGAATAGCTCTGAGAGGGAATTCTTTGAGTAAAGTGATAAGTGAGGGTAAGAGTCACTCCAATTGAGTAGGTGAAAGGTATCTTTCGAGCGAGATTCTTTAGAACGCCTAACTAAATGAAAGAAAGTAAGAGAGAGAGTGGCCGCCTATTTCTTAAATGAATCTAAAGGACTTCTGAATTATCCTAAGGCTGTCACAGAATGAATCTGGTAACTAATGTTACTAGAGAGGTTGAGGTGAGTATCATTGCATCTCCTCTGATAGGTTCTTTTGCTTTATAATTATGGCTCTTATCCTTCCTAAGTCTTTCTTAGTTTAGACTTCTAAAGACTCCTTGCAACTTTTGTTCCTGCTTTAGCATGTGAGGTATTTCTCTTCTTGTTCTTTATAGTTTCAGTGAAATGCTTATTGGTCCTATCTTCCAATTTAGCTATTTATATGATAGAAGAAGAGAATATTATATAATAGACTATACCCTTCGACCTGGTATGGAAAGGGAGTAAGGTAATTCATCATCAACCAAGGCAAAAATCATTAGAGTATTGTGTTACCCTCTAATAGGAGTATACCGAGCATCGAGAAAGTCAAAATATAGTGAATCTTTCTATAAAGTGTAGTTCCACATCTTACCCATCGTGTAATGACAATGTGCCTTCACCTCATGATCTTAGTGGTCTGATTGCACCTTATGTATATGTAATTGTAAGCGCATATGTATACACAAATTTATATGTGGCTTCCACTTTAGGGAAGATGAGTTGACTACACAAAGAATAAATTATACCTCGGATATTACGTTAATGATTACCTATCCCAGGAAAGGAAAAGAAAGGGAAATTTGCTAGAGGTACCTCTCTATTTCTTGCCATAATGTATCTAGGTTGTCTACCTTTCCCTTGTGAAATCCTAGGAGACTCTTTCTTGTAGGCATAAGGAAGATTTCTAATTCACCACTTGGACCTAAAATCAATCTACTAAAGGTCTTCTGATTCTGCTGCGGGTATTTTCTTTTCTTGGATCTTATCGATCTATGCCCTTTTGGTCTATGGCGTATCCCTATTTTCCTCCTTTCTTTCATTTATCTTCCTAATTCCTCAGGTAAGCTTCATGCACAGTCTGACTAAGGTAAGGGGAAGACCTTATTTCATCATTCATATTTATTTGCCTTATCCCTGCTTTGGCGATTGAATCTGATATTTCATTTCCCCTTTCATCATTTGATTTTTTGCATCTAAGAGCTGATCTTGCAAAAAGAGTATAGTGCGATAACAAGATATTTGTGACCAATAAAAAGTACCACAAAATTCTGTACCCATCAATCTTGGATCCTCACCTTAGACAGTTTCATTTGGTTATGAAATAAAGGATTTATCCCCAACATTAAAGTGTCTATCAATCCTTTTTCTAAAGCTATCTGAAAGACCTCATATTCAACTCGCTACCTCATCCCCATAGCATGAACTCACTCAATGTTCTTTCTCCTACTATGGTGGAGAACTCTAAGAGTTCAGAGTGCCACTTCTGTTTCATAAGAAGCATGATGGCAGTTTAAGTTTTTGCATTGATTATAGAGTGTTGAACAAAGTGACCATCAAGAACAAGTACCTTATGCCTTTTATTGCACACCTTTTTGATTAGTTGAGTAGAGCACGATACTTCACTATCACGACCCAACTACCGGGTCATGCAGTCACCTATTCTAAGTCACCTAGATAGGAGAACCCTTACCACCCGATTTAAAACAGGTATTTGGAAGTCAATAAGAAAACATAAAAAATTCCCTTTATAAATATAAAACCAATCTCAAATATTTTACGTACAATGAAATCCTTTTAAAAAATACAACAGAAACCCTTCCCTAGGAACTAGCCTAAATAGGTACAAGAGCTACTAAAAGAAGTACAAAACATAGACACACCTTCCATACATGATTGAGATGGGTAGAAGCTGATGGAGATCTTGACCGCATCAAATCTGAAACAACTATTGAATCCTGCAACCAGACTATACACAAAAAGGGTATATGAAGAGTAGTATCGGTACAAACAACACATACTGATAAGCATAATCGGTCGATCCGAATCAAATCACATAAACATCACAAAAAAATCTAGGAGGAAACATAAAACTTGAGAGTTATTAGCCAGAGGTCTTTTAGTGAATAGTTCCTTATCCCCATAATATATTACCAGCCTTGTCATTGAAACAGAAACATACCTAGTCATTAGTTCAACCCTAGTCACCAACTACCCATAACATTTTCATGCCAAACCTCTTTATATGAATATCGGTGAATTCTATGACCTCAAGCCCTGAGGTTTCTTACGATTGACATCCCATAAAATCAGGAAATCGCCAAATCCTAGCCTTTATTCACTAACCCAATCATACCTGACTCCCTAAGAACCTTAGACCCTCCAAGCTCACATGTCTTAAACCCATAAAGCAATACACCTCACAACCTCTAGCCTTGTGACCAACTAGCCCAGACATCACTTCTATGCTGGCCTGTCACTCTTTCCAAAATAGGAATTGTGAATGTACAATGGTAAAAACATATAACTAGACAATATGAATCAGCCAAGTCCATATGACTGCCAATAAGACTCCCAGACAATAAATGGACTCAACAACCCTATAAGGCATGCCCAACTATTTGAGTAACCAGACCACATATAGTTATCTCACAGCTTGCAAGAAACTGGACCAACTAAGTATCCCTAGGACATTGTCTATGAATTTTAACATGCAACCCCTATATATAGGAGAACCCACCTTATCTCTTAAAAACATACCAACCCAGCCACTCAAGGGCCAATATGTATGTCAAGTAATAATAAACCTCATCCCTCTCAGGAAACCAAAATGAAATGAACATCAATAACAGATAAGCTCTAACTCAAGGAACCAACACATAAACAACATCAATAACATATAAGCTCGGTTCACTTAAGGAATCAACATATAAAGAACAGCAATAACAGATAATCCCGGTTCACTCAAGGAACCAACATATAAAGAATAACAATAATAGATATGCCTGGTTCACTTAAGGAACCATTATATAAAGAACATCAATAGATAACAAGTAAATCTGTACCAGGCATGGTACCCGAGCCAACCATAACAGGACCTGTGCCAGGAGTGGTACCCGAGCCAACCATAAAAGGATCTATACTAGGTGTGGTACCCGAGCCAACCAGGGAATAAAACTGCACCAGGAAAGGTACTCGATCCAACTAGTGAAAAACTTGTACCAGGCGTGGTACCCAAGCCAACCAATAATCTATACCAGGCATGGTACTAGAGCCAAGTTAATAATAACAGATATCATAGCAATCACAACCACAATGAATACATACCACACTTGTAAAACTAATATGCATTTAAACAAGTTCATTGCATGAGATTGACACTTAATATATCACTAACATGTGTTCCATTTGTCCAAAACACACATGGTGCAAGTTGTCATGCCCCAAACCATGGGAGGCATGATCGACACCCGGAGCCCCAAAAGGCCGAGGGTGTCAAAATAGAGTGTATCTCTATTGAACCTGCTGGGGATCTGAGACCGACAAGGTCTCTAAGAATAGCAATTTGAAACACTGAAAGCTCAATAGTAGTTAAGCAACTCAAGGCCGACAAGGCTATTATCATAGTAGATAGCTAATAACAAGGCCGACAAGGCCATACCCAACACTGATATACATATACACGTCTACAAGCCTCTAGGAGTAAGTAAATATCTCATATCCAGTACAGGGCCCTGGACTACCCATAAGTTGTACATATACATAACCTGGTCAAAATATAAGCTAGACCTCTGACTCGTCAGCTCCAGGAAGAATGGAGCATACCAAAATGGCTAAACTCTGCAACTCCTACTGAAGAGGTCTGTATGGGTATCTGTCTGGACCTGCAGGCATGTATGCAGCGCCCCCAGGCAATGGGGACGTCAGTACGACAATAATGTACTGGCATGTAAGGTAGAAACATAAAAGCAAGTCGCAAGTAGTAAATCTGAATAAGATATAATATGAAACTTGTAAACTGTAATTGGTAAGACTCGTTAAGCTCTTTCTCCTTTATTATTTTTAGAATACAACACATGCATTAACTCACACTGCAACTCGCTCTTTATAACCCACGCTGAACCACAATAGCGCCTCGGTGCACCCTATTTATAATAGCCTCAATATGGCAGTATCACCTCGGCGCACACTATGTATATAATGGCCTCAATATGGCAGTAGCACCTCGGTGCACACTATGTATATAATGGCCTCAATATGGCAGTAGATCCTCGGTGCACACTATGTATATAATAGCCTCCATATGGCAGTAGCACCTCGGTGCACACTAACACGCAAACCATGCATAATAAGTGTATTACTAGATTGACCTTCAAAGCTATTCTTGTTATTTATGAAGGTTCATTTAGATAACTTCCTTAGCCTTTGCTTACTAGGTGTGGGACTAAACATACCAAACACATATAAATGGGTATTTGACTTGCTAACTTTCCTTGTATACTTTCAAAAGCTTGATTAGGGATCACAATACAAAGAAGAAACTTGACAAAAGGATAACTTACGTTTCGTGCAAAAAGAATCAAATTTTTTATACGAAGGCGACTTGAATCACCATAATGTATAACTTAGTTCCTTAAGACTGGATGAGTTACCAAATTAGCTCTATTACAACAGAATACTCAAATTCCTTCTTTCGGAGATTTAGAGTTCTATTTCTAGATTCATGCCGATAAGAAATAAAGAAGCCTTAACATACCTCGTTCCTTCCGAAGATTGCTCTTACCACAACTTGGACTTTCCTTTATTAAGTTAATCTACAACACAAGGGTATAATGAAGCTAATATTATCTCTTAAATCTGATGCAACTTTCCCAAAACAGTAGCTAAACATTTCCCGGGCAGATTTATGTATTTTGCATTAATTAAAGGTGTATCGTCACACCTTTCTCCCCTATCCAATACACATCACACACACACCAACATACTGCCTCCAATAATACAAAACACATCAAATAGCCCCTACACAACTCACCATGCCGAAATACAATAGCAACACATTGAACACACTGCTTCCGATCGTCGTCCCGTGAGTTCTTAACAACAATCTAACAACAATTGTCCATCCAAACTTCAATACAAAAATATGACTATGGGCAGAGTACTTACCACACTTGAAGGGGTGTTTTTATGCTCTTTTTATTGATTCCTTGAAAAGCTTAAGTACCCCCTACACATACACCAACAAGAGAAGAAGAAATCTCTTAATTGTTACACAATTTCTATGTGTTAAATCTTAAGAAAGGGGCTTCCATAGTTCATGTATTTCTTACCATAGGATATCCTAGCTATATGTAGTAGATTAATACCAAGATAACAAGTGCTTTAACTCACCTTAAGCTTGAATTAATCTTGATCTTCTTAGAACCCTAAAGGGAGAGAAGGGCTGCCAAAAAGGAAAGGAGATAAGAGAGAATTTTTTCCAGCTTTTTGTGATCAATATTGATCAACAAAAGCCTGTATAAAGGGACCTTTTTGGCCGACTTTTTTGAGTATATTTGGGCCAAAATGGGTCAAGAAACTTGGGCCAAAATTACCCTTTGCTTGGGCCTCAAAAGGGTTAAGTTTTGTGGCTGATTTTGGGCTTCTCTTGGGTCAAAATGTGGTCAATATTGATGGCTACCTTTTGTAGTTGTTGGGCCAGATTTGGTTGTGCTTTGATGGGCCAACTTTAAGCTTCATTTGGGCTACGATTAGGTCTAATAATCCATGGTGTTGCTGCCCGTAATCGGCCCTCGGAACTTAGTTCGTTAGCGTAGGTAGGTGATGCACCTACTTGTCACCTAAGAGCTTAGATAAGTCGAGCAAGTATCTCACTTGTTTTATCTCATTTTCAAAACCCTCCTCCTTATAATTTAACTTAACACTTATATACATTTGACCATTTCAAATTCTAGGCCAAAGTACCCCTTCACAATCTCGAGCTCAAATACCTTCGTTGATATTTACTTAGTCACATAGGTTTTGAAAGGTACGGGGTGTTACATCCTTCCCCCCTTAGAATCATTCGTCCTCGAATAAGGGTAATGCATATAGAGCTCTAGTCCCTTAGGATTTTTTTGAAATTTCGGCAGAGTTTCCTTTATAATTAGGACTATCCAATAAACCTGAAACTCAGCAAAAGTCCAGCACGATGCCTCACAGGGTGACACAACTATATACAATTAAATGTAATAATTTTCACATGTTAAAACCTGATCATATTTTCATAGTAGGAAGAGTATCAAGAACATAAGAATATGACTTAACTCTATACTATCTTCAAGTCATAAATAACTGGGGATGCTTTTTTCTCATTTCTTCCTCGGCTTCCCACATCATTTCCTCGATATTATTATTTCTCCATAACACCTTTACTGAGGCTACTTCTTTGGTTTTGAGCTTCCTAACTTGACGATCTAGGATAGAAATTGGTACTTACTTATAGGATAAGTCTTCAGAAAGTTGAACATCTTTGATAGGCATAATACGTGAAGGATCTCCTATGCACCTTCGTAGCATCGATACATGAAATACAAGATGGACTGTCTCCAATTCTGTGGGTAAATCTAGCTCATATGCCACTTTTCCTACCCTCCGAATGATCCTGTATGGTCCAATATATCTTGTACTAAGCTTTCCCTTTTTACCAAATCGCATAACGCCTTTCATGGGCGAAACCTTTAGGAAAACCCAATCACTAATATTAAATTCCAAATCCCGACGTCGCGCATCTGCATATGATTTCTGCCTACTCTGGGCTGTTATTAATCTTACTCGGATTAGCTTCACATTCTCCATTGCCTGATTAACTAGGTCTGGCCCTAATAATCCTGCTTCTCCAATTTCAAACCATCCAATTGGTGATCTACACTTTCGCCCGTATAAAGCCTCATAAGGAGCAATTTGAATGCTTGCATGGAAGCTATTATTATAAGCAAACTCAATTAGTGGCAAATGGTCATCCCAACTCCCTTTAAAATCTAGTACACAAGCTCGTAGCATATCCTCGAGTGTTTGAATAGTGCGTTCAGCTTGTCCATCTGTCTGTGGATGAAAA
This sequence comes from Jaltomata sinuosa, assembly GCA_003996215.1. Taxonomy (NCBI): domain Eukaryota; kingdom Viridiplantae; phylum Streptophyta; class Magnoliopsida; order Solanales; family Solanaceae; genus Jaltomata; species Jaltomata sinuosa. The sequence goes on from QJPP01001433.1 coordinate 293,613, forward strand.
GCTGTACTGAGACTTATTTGAGTACCTAAGCCTCTCTGGAAAGACCTCCAGAAATTTGATGTAAACTGAGCACCCCTATCTGAAATGATGGAAATTAGGACACCGATGAAGTCGAACTATTTCACTAATATACAACTTGGCATAATCTTTCAGCAGTATAAGTTGTCCTGACTGGCAAAAAGTGAGCTGATTTTGTAAGTCTATGTACAATCACCCATATGGAATCATACTTCCGTAAGTACGGCGGTAAGCCCTGATAGAATAAAGTCCATGTTGATCACCTCCATTTCCAGGTTAGTACACGATACTCTTTGAGTTAGCACCTCCGGCTCTTTGGTGTTCAATTTTTATCCTGTTGACAATTCGGGGCATTGGCTACAAATCTCTCTGAATATTTCTCTTCATATTATTCCACCAATAAATCTATCAAAGATCATGATACATCTTCGTCGCTCCGGGATGGATTGAATAGCGGGAATAGTGAACTTCTGCCAAAATTTTCTCTCGAAGCTCCCCGACGTTAGGTACACATAGACGACCTTGATATCTCAGAACCCCATCTTCCTTAAGCTCTATTAGTGGTTGCTTCTGTTGTGGAATTTCCTCCTTCAATCTTACTAATTCTGGATCATCATATTGTCGTTCCTTTACCTCTGTCATAAGTGAGGATTCCGCTGTGCTTTGAATAACAACTCCCCCATTACCTTTGTCTAGTAGTCGAACCTGCAAATTAGCTAACTGATGTAGTTCTCTTGTCAT